>JAQIUQ010000569.1:0-51893 GCA_030378365.1 Hybognathus amarus
GCGCTTGCGTTCCACTATGAGAGTGAAGCGGCTAGAGACAATTTGGGCGCTGCGGCATATTAAATATATGATAAATAGTTTTTCTGCGTGAGAAATACAATGTGTGGCGGGAGTGCGTGACAAAAGACCGAAATGAGTGACTGTCACGCTCAATGCGTGACGCTTGAGAGCCCTGCTTTACAATAAGGTTCATTAGTTACTACATTAGTTAACATTAACAATGAATGAACAATACTTCTTCAGCATTTGTTAATCTTTGGTAATGTTAATTTTAACATTTACTAATACTTTATTAAAATCTTGTTAACATTAGTTAATGCACTGTGAACTAACATGAACAACAATGAACAGCTAGATTTGTATTAATTAGCGTTAACAAAGAATAACAAATACAGTAACAAATGGTTAGTTCATGTTAGTTAATGCATGAACTAATGTTTAATAAATGAACCTTATTGTAAAGTGTTACCAAATATTTTAATGATAATGTAGCGTATAGTTTTTAATCAAGTGTGTTTTTGCAATACTTTTATTTCAACACTGTTTACCATTTCTAAAGCTATATTATAAATATATTTTATATAATCAACAATATAATATTATATTTGATATAATCAATAGGCTACTGCTTTCATATTCTTTTTACAAAGCACTTTCAGGACATCTTTATTATATGTACATATGTATAGAATATGTTTTAAGTGCTGCATGATTTTGACGTGGTTTAATCAATGCCGTGCACGTGAACTTTCGAGTCTCTCAAACACTGGAGTGGCCGCCTGGCCGGCGCGCAGAGTTGCCATGGAAACGGCGCGGGAACACTGCTTCTGTGGTAAATAACAAAACGGCTTTTTCAGGTAAGATTAGTCTCTAAAACCACACGAACAATACTCACAAATGTTTTTTTTTTTACATTTCTCCTACTTGTAATTGACACGATTCTGTTAAAAATGTACTTTATCGACATGGTGTAACGTTAGTGTCTTCGGAAAAAGTCCGTTAGAGGTAGCAAGGCTAAAGAGGTAACAGCTAGCAAGGCTAACGTAACGTTAACTCGGTTTAACTTTTATTTATTAAAGTTTCTTTTAATTACCTGCTATGTGTAGATGAGAGGTTTTGTAAGGGTTTTACTGGGAAGTGAGCTAATTTATATAACACAAACTTAAACATAACGTATCGGTGATGTTACTTTCAGGAGCAATAACATTGGCTGAAACTAATGTTAGCTCAATGGTAACGTTAAACACATTTTGATTAAAGATGTTCTGTGATTTCAGTAGTAACAAAATAACCCATAACAGAGAGAAAGCTCCACAACTTCAACATTTCTGAAGAAAGCTGCTGCTGGAGAAGTAACGTTAGGACACAGGTGAGCCGAGGAAGCTCATTAAATAACCTAATTTTATTTCTCAAATTAATTATTTTTAAATTGTTTATTTTAAGAAGGTTTTGACATCCAAACGAAGTTACACTGTATGAGCAAAATTAAATGGATAAGTAAACCCAAAAACTAACTTATCCTAGTTAAGAAATTATATTCTGTATTTTAAATTCTTTCTCTTTTCTGCATTTCACCTCTGCTGTAGCTTCTTTCCTTTTAATAAACCTGGCATTGTATAATAACATTGTTAGCTCAGTGACAAATGGCTTGTTGTGTTCCTAGATCCCTCAGTGCTGATGCCCTGCAATGTATTGAAGTGGAGCTGATCTTCATCTCTAAAGCACTATTGATGAACCATATGATTAGTAAGTACAATGCAAAACGTACACTAATGTCAAACCTACACTAATGTCAAACATACACTAATAGTCTTGGTACAAATGTTTATGTCGTTTATGTTAAAGGAGTCATAAACTGTCATTTTCACTTTTCCACGAGAATCAATGTATGTTATGATTGCCTAAAGATTAAACATTGGCCGGGAAGCCGATATTCAAAAGTGAAGCGTTTGTTTACCACAGGGTTCGTAAACCAGCCTGCATGCACGCGCACTCAAATACAAGATTTTAATTTCTCCCCTGACTTGACGTCAAGAACGGGGCAGGATATACCATATATGGACACCCCATATGCTGCAGGAAGCTCGCGCTGTCCCTCTCCCCTCATATTCAGTCAAGAAAGATGCAGAAATGTAGTGCACACGTGTGTTGCTCTGTGATTGACTGCCAGAATCAACATTCAAATGTGTTTTCTCTACCAAAAAACGGACCAGACTACCAGGGACCAGTGGATGAAATTCATTTTTAACGACGCTGTTCCAACAACCCTATCAACTGACTCGTCTGCGCTAAACATTTTACACAGGAATCATTTACAACGTTCATTTCGAGTCGGACAATAATTTCTACAGAGTCAGAGGGCTGTATAGAGATGCAACAGGTATAGTTTAGTAGTTTAATTACAGTTATTATAACGTATTTGTCATCTGCTTGTGTGTATCCATTATTTATTAATAGCCTAAGTCTGCTGTTTTCGGACCAGGTCCGAATGATGATCAAACATATACTGATGAGTTTAATAAAGTTTATTGTACATCAAACAAAAGATGAAGCGTCGGTTTTACTTCAGAAAATCACCGTAAGAGCTGAGTAAACACAGCTATAAGAAGTGCGTGAACGTGAAACAAGGCAAAAACAACACATGATAGCAAACGTTGATCTCTATAACCACTGTAAGCTGATAAAAAAAGTAGACTAACTTACATCGCCGTTAATGTAATCTACATTAAATAAAAGGTAAACTTATGTGGGAGAAAATAGCAACAAACGTTTTAGCTTGTTATTGATGTTAATGTATTTCTCGGTCAAAATGATTGTCTTTACCATTCAGAGACATGTTAATGTAGACGTCCTTCCACTGACTCTATCTTCCGTTTCCAGCTCTGGTTTAGAGTGAATTCCGTAGGTCGCGGCCAGGTCTGGTTCATTCACAACTTGCGCCATAATCATGATGTCTTTTTGGAATGATATGATGAAGTTACGCGCGGTGTCAAGCCCCCTCCTTCTTGCCACCAATCAATGCGCCCCTCATTTGCATTATTAAAATGACCATCCACGACAGCCAAAATATCGCATCAGATCTCGCGAGACAATAATGCATTCAGAAATAAGGGTCAGAGGAGCTCTGGAGTTACCATCATAACCATTAAAGGTTATGACTCCTTTAACAAAAAAACAAAACAAAAAAAAAAACACATTAAAAATAATAATATTGCGAAATAATATAAATAAAAAAATGTTTTCTATGTGAATATATTATAAAATGCAATTAATTCCTGTGATCAAAGCTGAACTGTCAGCATCACAGCTTCACATCATCCTTCATAAATTATTCTAATATGACGATTTGATGCTCAAACAAACATTTATGATTATTATCAGTGTTGAAAACAGTTGTGCTGCTTCATTTGTTTGTGTTTTTCAGGATTATTTGATGAATAGAAAGGTTTAAATAACTGCATTTATTTGAATATGCATCCTTGCTGAGTAAAAATATGAATTTCTTTTTTTTGTTCTATTAATTTTTAAATCTATCATTGACCCCAAATGTTTGAACATTAGTGTAAACTACCCTTCATACTGTATGTTTGTGGTCTATTTAACAATGAATCCTGGAGGGGGAAAAATGGTTTAAACTGTTAAAATGGTTTACATAAAACACAATAATCAGCATAACTGTTTTTAACATTGATAATAATTAGAAATGTTTAGGATGTTTACATTGCAAGAATGTATAGTATTCAAATATAAAAAACACTGACTCGTTAGGTCATGTGTTCTCATTAAAGTCAGATGATTTCCTATTAATTCAACTGAATATGGTGACTTCAATTTACATGACTTCATGAGCATTGAAGTCATAGTTCAGTGAGTAGTGCCCAGCATATCTAAATCCACTAAAGGAGATTTCTCGCATTTTACCCCTAAACTCTGGACTAACTATGAAGGTAAAAGAGTAACAAGACTCGAGCATGAACAATAAATACTTGAATGCTAAAATTTACACTCACAGCTCCAACGTGAAAACCTCACCTAATACACAATAACGTTGAAAAGATCACGGTTTCTGTCCTGACGGAAATTTTCTATTTTATTTTTGCTTTGCAGAACAAGTCTGTGACTGACTTAATGAACCCAGTTGCTTTGGATCATGCTCAAAGATGTAAGGGTTACAAAAAGTTAACCAAAACTCTTATGGACTCCATCTTCTCTTTCAAAGAGATGGCAACATGAACGGAAAAAAGGGGTTGTTGGTGAAAAACCTACAAAAGTGCAGCTAATAATTGGTAAGCATGTCTGAGCGTTTTTATATGGCGCTGAGCGCGTCTGTCAGCGACAGCCATAGCGTGGAAAGCACAGTTTGAATCTCGCAGTTATGTCACGTCATGACAAACTTGTTTTCAAATTTTAATGTAATCAATCTCATTTCTTACAGACCATGTCAAAAAGAGGCACCCAGGCATCGGAGGCACTGAGATCAAGGTCTGCATGGCACAAAAGTTAAAAGATCTGAGGAGACGAGCAGAAAGGTAATACAGTATTTCAGATGATCCAACATCCAAGTGTGATCCCCATGTGTCTGTTTACATTTGCAAAACCGACGAGGACTGAGGACTCAGTTTATTCCTCAGTCTACATTGTGATCTATTCACAAACTGTCAATAGTTTTTTTTTTTATAAATGAGACGCACCACTTATACAGATGTAAACGGCATTGCTTTTTGCCAACATGTTTTGCTCATAGCATATTTACGTATGTTTAATGACATAATAATATTACAAATGAATAATAATTAATTTTTAAGCCCCATCCAATTTAGGCTTCAAAAATGCTTTTCAGAAACCTATGGGGTGACGTCATGGACACTACGTCCATATTTTTTTTTTAGTCTATGGTTTGCACTGCCCTAAACTTTGATATTTTTCTATCCCAAAACAGGATGTCTGCTGCAGAAGACACAAAGGACTGAGACACACTTTTACAAACGCACACCACACACACACACTCACATGCGCTCACATGTGCGTATACCTGCGATTTTTTTTGTGGCTTTTTATGTATTTATGTATAATTTTAATTTGGTTTTGCTTTGTTTTTTTAACGTTCAATTTGTATTACATATTTTGAAATGAAATAAAAAGTAAATTTGACTTATTTGTTTTAATGTTGGGAAACATTAGGCTATAGACCCTACAAAAGAACATGGTAGGCCTACTGTTTTCTGTGGTATATTGCTTAATGGTTTTTACATGGATTTCACATGAAGTTACAGGTTTACATGGTGTGTAGCTTTAAAATGGATAGTTGATGGGTTTCAAATGTTATTTCATGGGTTTCACATGAGATATTTTACATTTCACATGATATCTCATGGGTTTCACATGTGATTAAATGTTTCACATGGGAATTTTAGGTTTCACATGTAAGCTCATGGATTTCATATGGGAATTTTACATTTCACATGCAATCCCATGGGTTTCACATGCAATCACATGGGTTTCACATGCAATCACATGGGTTTCACATGTAATCACATGGGTTTGGGTTTCACATGCAATCCCATGGGTTTCACTTGTAATCACATGGGTTTCACATGCAATCACATGGGTTTCACATGTAATCACATGGGTTTGGGTTTCACATGCAATCCCACGGTTTCACATGTAATCACATGGGTTTCACATGTAATCACATGGGTTTCACATGGGAATATACATGGGTTTCACATGCAATCACATGGGTTTGGGTTTCACATGCAATCCCACGGTTTCACATGTAATCACATGGGTTTCACATGTAATCACATGGGTTTCACATGGGAATATACATGGGTTTCACATGCAATCACATGGGTTTGGGTTTCACATGCAATCCCACGGTTTCACATGTAATCACATGGGTTTCACATGTAATCACATGGGTTTCACATGGGAATATACATGGGTTTCACATGCAATCACATGGGTTTGGGTTTCACATGCAATCCCACGGTTTCACATGTAATCACATGGGTTTCACATGTAATCATATGGGTTTCACATGGTTTTAACATGTAATCACATGGGTTTCACATGGGGGTTTGTTCCAAAACCACATGTTTCCCATGTTTAACATGTGCAAAGCACATGTGTTGCACATATTTCACATGTGCAAAATCACATGTCCACGTTGTCACATGTGATCACATGTGTTTTTGCACATGTGAAACTCATGTGGTTTTTCTGTAAGGGTACAGCTGTAGTATGTATGTAACTACACATATGTAATAACATACTGAAAGGTATGGGTAAGTACAAATGTGTAACAGGACATTGGTAACAACACTTTTTTCACTAGAGTAAGTACAAATGTGTTAACAGGACATTGGTAACAACACTTTTTTCACTAGAGTAAGTAGGTACCGCTTCCTTTTACAGTAAAGTACTTACAGTGTACTTACAGTATACTTACCTAGAAAGTACTGGCTAATATAAGGTAAGTACATGGAACAGGGTTAGGTTTAGGGGTAGGTTCAGGGTTAGTACTAGTTATTACCCAGTAATTGTAGTTACTAAAATAAGTACATAGTATTTACATGGGTAACAGGACTGTAAAAGGAAGCGTTACCAGAAAGTACACATGTGTAACATGCATTATGTAACTACATTTTGTAACAACAATATGTATTTACACACGTTCTTTCACTTCCACACAGTCTTCAATACTGTAGTTACCAGTTTGGAAGGCACTGAAACTCCACTGAAATCATGATGATTCCGTAAGTTCTGGCCGTTTAACACATTGTATCAAGAGCAGAGTTACTGATGAGTTACCATGTAAGTACACTGTTAATACAGTGTTGTACAGAGGTTTAGGTTTTGTATATTACACTGCAAGTTATGGCCGTTTTACACTTTATATTAAGTGGACCATTCTTGTCACGCTTTCTGGAATAATAACAGGAAGCAAGTGCAGGTTGACTCTTTATTGACAGTGGTACGGATCGGACAGTGCAGCAGATGACAAGGGTGACGCAGGGACAGGATGGTCAGGATCCGTGAAGAGTGCAGTGAAGAGACGGTGAATGGCGTGTAATGATTTTGGCCAGACTGAATCAACCGTCCTCCAAGGACTCGGACCCCCCCCCCCCCCCCACCACACACACACACAAACACACACACATACACCGCCACACACATTCTTCCACTCACTGGAGTGAGATCATGTTACAAGACTGTGGAATGTGCTTTATGTCTCTGACCCAAGAGATGGACTTTTCTGTGTTAAAAGACATTTAACCAGATATATTCCATGTGTTCTATGTATGTGTGTTTTTCCCAGGTCACCGTGAAATATCTTTGTTGGTTGCAGCATAAAAAAGGAATTAGAAATAACTTCCTTAGGCATTGTAAACAGAAGTATATGTTCATTTAATGTAACATAATGCTCCTTGGTGTCTCTAGAATACGTATCAGATGAACGACCCGAATATGTACAGAGATGTAAAGTAAAGTGTGTTTTTAATATGTTTTACTGCCAAGGATGATCGAACTGTTTCAATAGTAGCCCTTATGTGAACACACCCCCTCCCACGAGGGAGCGCGTGGTCTGAGAACAAAGCACCATAAAAGAATGTTTCCCGCGTGCAGCCTCCATCTCCCTGATTGGCTCAAGCCAACAGGAAAGGGATGGATGTCCCCAAGAGGATAAAGGCAGTGCGCCAGCTCCGCCCCTTCTCTTCCGAAAACGTCTCATGCCAAGAAGCACGTAAAGGATCTCCTCACGGAGATCCGACCCCCAACCGGGATCCTTTCTTTGATCGTCCAAAGTTTCGTCCTCTTCTCAAATGAACTACCAAGTTCGTTTCCCAGGAAAGGAAGTGGACTTTGCCGATCTATTTCCTCGAGGTAACGTCACCTCAAAGACTTTTAAGCCTTTCAAACATTCGCGCCGAATGCCAACGAACGCCACGTGACTCCCCACGGAACAAAGAAGCCACGCTCACGCAACCAACCATGCACGCGCCAGGACGGGCAGTGCAAAAGCGCCGCGCTCCACGGAACGCGCTCACGCGCTCCACGGAACGCGCGCACACAGGAGAGCCTCTCCATTCATCGTGCGGCCCAACCGGGCCTGGCCACGAGTCCGTGACACACACAGACCAAACATGTTGTGCAAGTATAACGTTACCTTCTTTTAGAGCTTCTCAGAAGCATAAAGAAAGTGTTTTCATGGTGTTCAGAAAGATTAATTGACTGTTTGGTGACCGTAACTCCCTCTCTCTCTCACCCTCACTCTCTCTCTCTCTCTCTCTCTCTCCCAACTCACTTATCGTCTAACGCCCTGCGTCGTCTTAGTTTGTGTTTAATGTTTGTATATACATGTATCATTGTAACGTAGTAAATGCTTACTTAGTTGCCTTATTGAATGCTTTAATAAATTCAATATGATCATTTGTGATTGAATCACGGTCCTGCTCATGACAAGTCCCTGAAGTGAAAGATCGAACGCTGCATGCTTTATATAACTACACATACCAAAAAGGTTATGTTTTGTGGAGTTGGAATGCTGAATTCTTCTGGCCAGAGAATTAAGTTTTCCCTGCTCTATAAATTAATTGAGCTAATTAATTTTACTTGTCTTGTAAGACGTGGTCTGTGCAATCTGTTACAATTAATTTGTGGTTAATTGCGGAGATACACATGTATACATATAAGTAAAGTTAACAGAAAGCCCTCATCGAGGGATTTATTAACATGTAAGACCGGGCTGATCCAAATCTGTATGAATAATTATTAATTATGAATTATTAATTATGATATGCAAATTCCCCTCGATCAGACCCGCCCAGAGTCTTTACAGAATGGTGGAGGATGAACGAGCACTTCAAACTTGTTTATGAGCAAATCAGTTTCAGTCCAAATGTGTATATTGTTATTTAATATTGTTATGTAATATTTATTATTACACGCGCACATCGGAGTGAACGCTTTGCGAACTCACGATATGACTGAGCTGGGCACGAAAGCCGCCCCAGCCAAGCATATTTAACAAGCTGCTAAATGTTCAAACGTTTAGTCACTGTTAAATTGCTAAAAGTAAACTGCAGTTTCCTTAGTATTAAATGTGTTCTGACACAGATGGAAGAGAAACCTCTGTGCATAAACAACATTTTGAATAATTTTAACTCCTCTCTCAGGACGAAATTCTCCTGAGATTGTCGAAGACAAGAAATGTTAGAACGATGTTCTTCTAACATTCTTAAAAGGCCTTATATTATAATCGTTAGAAAAACGATGAGCTCCTGGTTGAAAAAAAAAACATTGACTTAGCTACTCAATGTATAAAAACCGCATATTATCATAAGTGCTATTGTGATATATGTCTATTGGAGCAGGAAACAGATGAGTAATTCCTGTTCCCCTTTTGCACAATGCAGCGAAGAATCCTGCTAACGTGTTTGTAAAAAAATATAGCACCAAAAAAAAATCCAAGCTGAAAACATTCTAATCAATAACGGTAGTTGTGATAAATGTTATTTGGAGTCTTTGAAACAGATGGATAATTCCTGTTTCCCTTTCGCACGGCGCAGCGAAAAAAGAAAATCCTGCCAAACGTGTTTGTAAAAAAAAAAGCACCAAAAGAAAATCCAAAACTGAAAACATTCTAACCCTTAATACTAGTTGTGATAAATGTTATTTGGAGTTTTTGAAACAGATGGATAATTCCTGTTTCCCTTTCGCTCGGCGCAGAAAAAAAAAATCCTGCCAAACGTGTTTGTAAAATATAGTACCGAAAAGAAATCCGTCGAGATTTAAATTCCGCACTATTCGTGATTATGCAGAAAATAGGTGTGTAATTCGCTACACGTCCTCTGAAACAATCACATTTGAAAGCGGGCTGGCTGTAATACTACTGCCAAACACTAGGGTGCACCCCGAGTGTTTTCCAGTATCAGATGACCCCAGCCCCGACTCAACCCTCCACGAACGCAATAGCGCCCTCGTGTGGACACTAACAGCTAGGTCATTTCTTTCCTCAAAATTCTGTCAGGAACACCCTGCTTCCTTACTGAATTTCGAAACTAGTTTCCCTAATTTTCAATGCATGTGCAATCTACAGCCTGTTGCATTAACATGATTTTCCTTGCCTTGACTGTGTGCACTTGTTTTGAATTTGGTTCAAACCACATTTGAACTTGAAATTCAGAATTAAGTCTTAACAGTTTCTGATGACCACTTGGGAGGAAAGCGCCCCCTTGTGGCCATCACCTAACCTCACTGTCCTGAATGGCTTTCTCTCTCCCAGTCGGTTTTGTTTTGGTTACAGTCACTGATCCCTCACCGTAATCGTGATTGTCATCAAATATAACACCAACCTGTAATTTTACTACACTTATTTAAATTTGGTTTGAAACAAACAAATTTCAAAGTTAATTTGAATTAAGTCTCTCATTTCCCATTGGGAAACTGCTTTATGGCTTTATTTCTATATTTCCATTTCAAATTATTTTTAATAATTTTGATCTGGTTTTATTACAACTGTATCCTTACTAATCTAAAGGTTACTTAACCCCTATGCATTTGCTCAATTTGAATTGTATTTAAATCTGTTTGAATGCACTTCAAATCAAGCTCTCTGTCAGCCAAATTGACCACTAGGAGGAAGGGACACACACCCTTAGTGGCCAAAACTCGCCACTACAGATTGCTTCCTCCTGTGCTCCTCCCGCTGCACTTAATGCTATCTCTTCCCTGTATGGAGGTTGGGTTATTCTGATAATTGAAATTGTCACAATTCCCTTTGTGTTTATACCATAGACTTTAGTAAAGCCGTTGCCTTTGATTTTTCAACAAAAATAGACACTCAACTTGATGTAGATAGAGGAGCTTTAATTCAAATTGAGGCACACTTGTTCTTCATCCTGTTTTGTGTTTGTAGGTAGAAATCTCTCAAGTGCTGTGGTGGTGTGACGGTCACCTTCGCTTGGGGTCCGGCTGGCTGGTTCGTCTGATCTGCGCCACCATCGCTGACTGAGCGCAGGTCTCGTACTTTCCTGTATCTTTCTGTTGATGCGGCCCGCAACACGACACCACCAATCTGGCACCGCCGGTTGTGTTCACAGGGCTCTCAAGCGTCACGCATTAGAGCGTGACAGTCACTCATTTCGGTCTTTCTGCTCACGCACTCCGCCACACATTGTATTTCTCACGCAGAAAAACTATTTATCATATATTTAATATGCCGCAGCGCCCAAATTGTCTCTAGCCGCTTCACTCTCATAGTGTCGAACGCAAGCGCGCGGCTCCTGCTCTCGCAGCCTGTCGCTTTATCAGCCAATCAAAAAAAAGGAAAGGGCTACACAATTTTAGCCAATCAGAAAATAGCACTACTGTATCTGGGTAAGATTCAACGCAACAACCAATAAAAAAGCATTTCAAGGAATTGTTCAACGTGATTCTGCAACAACATCTCTTCCAAAAGTTTCGTTCACCCGCAGAGGAAACGACTGGAGCTCCGAATATCACTGAGCAGAGTAAGTCATGAGATCTCCTGTGTTTAATGTTACAACAAATTTACAAATTGTTTGACACAAACAAACACAACTTGACCACTGTTTAGAGAATCATATTTTATAATTATCCTGGCCATGGATGCATTAATCATTGCATATAATGTCTTTCAAAGATGTCAGGCAAAAAGCAAGACGAGCATCCTCTCATTCGCCTCAGAGGAAGGCCCCCTAAAAAGGCTAGGTTCGTCAAGGATGCTGGCCCAGAGAAGGTGGCCAAAAGGGTAGGCCCATTAGAGGAGGAGACGGTGCCATGTGTCAGACATTTTCTGCAAGTCTCAGCAATTAATAACAACACAAAAACACTAAATATTAATATTATTAATGAAACACCCACATTCCAACGAGCATTCCCCCCCCTCAGAACAAGCCAACAACACCCCCCCCCCGCCATTGGGGCGGGGAAATGTCAGCTCTTGCCTGTCTTCAAAACTTGAGAGCCCTGTGTTCATGGTCAAGTTGCTTGAAAGGGCGCACCTCAGTACAGATGCACGAAATGCCCGGGACACTGCTGTCAGGTGTTGGGGGGTGACAGAGGGACCAGCCACGAGGCTGACTCCGAACCGGGATGACCTCATTTCACCCAGGCAAACTAGAAAAAGGTATTAAAACCCATCCACTTAATATTGGCCACCGAATCTAGAGATTCCCCTGATATTTGAAGTGGTTGGCTTCCTCCGCCTCTCCAAGCCACAAACTGCAGGCTTTAGGCTTCACAAACTGCCTCATTCACTTTTAACACTTCTTGTGTACTATTAATGCCATTTCATTACAGACCTCCCCATCTTTGATGGTTGCATGTTACTTCAAACTTTGCTAGCTTGCCATTGCTCTGTTCTGTTGTGCTCTGTTCCTTTCAGTTCACCTAGAGACAGAACCTCTCTGACACACCAAGGAAAGCTGAAGAATAGTTTGACAACCAAGTCGTTAGCATCAACAGGTGACCCCTAAGCTAGCGCCCTGCCAAATCTTCATTCAGACCCATGATGACCTACCCAAATTGTCCCACCTAACGGTTTAACTGTCTGCATCAGTTAACCAAAATTTTCATACACGGCCTAGCCGGTATTTATAGCTCGTTAGACGTAGTCGAACTTGCATTGGTCTCTCTGTGTGTGTTGTGTTCATCTCGCCCACAGTGAAGCCAGTATGTTCCAGTCCCACAACCCGCGGGGACAACCTGGAGACATGGCCGAGATTCATGACATCTCATCCCTGCCCAAAGCCACCGGTTACTCAGAGCCCCGAGCCAGAGCAACTGGACGCAGACGTGTACAAGCTGATGGCACACAAACCAAGCCAAAGCTCCCACGACAAAGACTGGGCCAGACACGTCAACCTCGCCTACCAGCTCAGCGCACACGCACGCCTCCGCAAAAGGAGCCGCATCGCCCTGAAGCACAAGGTTGCAACGCCGAGGATGACAACGACCCTCGAGCTACAGAAGGAAGTAAAGACTTCAAACTGCCCTGTCTAAATCTTCTACACAGACTGAAGAGAATAGTCAGAGAAAAGAACCAAAGAGGAATTCAACGAGAAACTCGACAAAGTGAAGCCCCTTTGCAAAGAGCAGAGGCTGAACTTAAAGAGATTCAGAAGCCACGGCCTGCGAAAGAAACTCTCAAGGAGGCCCGTGTGACCATCCACAAGCTCGTTCAGCAGAGACAAGATCTCGAACATGAACTTGATCCACAGAGTTGCAATACTCTTATAGACTTCAGCATGACCGGAAAAGGGAAACACACACCACAAGTCTCCCCTAACCAGTCTGCACATTTCAGCCAACAACACAAGAGCTGAAAAAGGGGAGGTGGGAAAGCCTGCCTTCCACCACATCTCTGACAATCTACAAGACATCGACTTTCCACCTGCTGTCTCCAACCGGTGTCTGACACGACACCGACACCCAGCAGAACAGACCCAGGAGGGCCTGTGCTACCACCACCGGCTCCGAACGAGTTTGCTGTGGAACTGCAGCGAACCTATAACTGAGGAGGACACCAGTTTCAAGAAACCTCTCCTCCTATCCCGTCAGTCACCATAGTTCTCCTGCCCCCACGCAAGGCCCACTCAACGATGCGTGAAGGCCCACTCAGTAAGAATTCCTAAAACCCCAAATTATTCTGAACTGCAACCCAGAAGACACTGCACGAACGCAGTGCAAGACTCTGCTAAAAGGTCCTTGATCAACATCGGACGTAGAACTTTTAAAAAGTAGATGAAAATGGGTGTTCAAAAGATTGCAAGACTCTGACGTTGTAGAATTATGAATTTTACTAAGTTAAAGGAATCTTACATAGACATGTACGCCTCAGACGGCCGACAGACTATGCACGACTCTTTTGAAACAAACAGTTTTAGATGTTGTTTAGAACGGCACCGTTAAACATTTCACGACAGTGAAGAGTCACAGAAAACACCCACTCCATACTTTGCCTTGACGACAGAGTGTAGTAAAATCACCCGAGTTTAAATTACTGTTAATCAACAGGCGTGCACTTGACCATCGCGGTCCAACTAAAACACTACCTGCAACACGCATCTTGATAGCTGGCGTTGCCTGAATGCAGATAAAACAAATAGCGGAAATTGACATCTCTACTTTAAAAAAAAAAAAAAAAAAAAAACATTTTTAGGCCTTAGACTCCCAACTGGTATCAGGAACTTCAGCATTAAAGCGTAAGTCTGTGTAACAGAAGAATCATCTCAGCAGCTTGTAATCTGTACCGATATCTTTCCGCTTTGGAAATAAACAAAAAAAAAGAAATCCAAAATCGCGGTATAAGTAAACCTGTTTCTGACGAAGACAGCTCAGGACAGAGTTATATGTATGTGGATCTGGGCGATGCTCCCCTTCTACAAAGTAAAGGCCTTAATTTTATTGTTAGATTGATGCAATTCACCTAAATTTTAGCTGCTTCTACAAGCAGAAAGCTACTAAAAGATCAAAAGAAGTAACTCGCGGAAAAGTCAGCATTCATGCATGAGAGAGACGTAACTATATATGCTTAGGAAAGCTAATCTATTCCCTTACTCTGTAAGCAAATAGAACAAGACAAGCTTTGACTTGCAGCAAATCTATTTCCTTACTCTGTAAACAAATAGAAGACTGTGAAGTAAAGAGCAGAGTTCCATGAGAAAATTAGCAAATGCCAAAACACATTTGCGTTTTACTTAATGCAACCAAGTTCTTGAAAATCATAAAGTATAGGTGCCTCCCATTTAACCCGTTAAAACATGCATGATTCATGTAAAATACACAGACATTCTTCAGGTACTGTTGAATTGCTCTGACACCCTCTGGCTCCCATGACAACTTGTCACAGGAAGTGCTAACCCTTAATGTCACTTTTGTAAACAAACCAGCCTGGGTGGCTAAGCTAACCTAGCCTAGCATCAAGCTAACTTAGGCTAAGCTAAACTGACCCATCACTAAGCTAACTTAGGCTAACCTAACCTAGCTTAGCATCAAGCTAACTTGGGCTAAGCTAACCTAACCTAGCTCCAATCCAATGCAGGCTAAGCTGAATAACCTCAACAGTTAGCAGTTAGCATTATTTTCTTGAACCCCTAATCACCGCTGTGTTCCACAGTGCAAAGTATTCTAGAATACTTTCCTCAACACCACTTAGGGTTTCTAATTATTCACTTTCCGTGTTTGCAATTCTTATTAGCCAAGGTTTACCCTCACAGGGTTAGGAATACTCCTTGCTAACCATTGAAGACTAACTTCACAGATGCCCTGTTAATTAAACTCAAGTTTAACTGCAGGTAAACTGCGTAACTAACTACAGAAGAATTTGTATAACCATAGGAATTTTTCGTCGGCATGTTGACTAAACCTTTGGAGGAACACACCCAATGTGGTCTTGAACATGCAACCGCTACAACCCACTATAGAGTGTTGATCTGAAAGCAAATCTAAAGTTTAGCACTAATGTCCACTGATTATTCTCGACTTCAGATTGATTCCCATGTTTTGATCATTTATTTCCTTTTGCTTTAATTTTGATTTTATTTTTCCTCGTAATTAATTTCATTGCCTTTGACCGTGATAATAATAGCAAGCAGCTATTCCCTTCTCCATTAGGTCCTCTATATGATTTAATTCCTTTGCCTCTCTTGTCGAGTGTGGTTCCATTCCCATAGGGCCCAGGAAGAAGCAACAGCCTCATTTGCTCTATTGGCTTAGTTCCAGCCAGTGCACTCGTTTTGTGACCCTCTAACACAAGTAATCTCAACAATTTACTAAAGGCACTACTACGAGTCCTAGAGATCGACAATGAGCAGACTGTAAATAAGAAAGCTGTCCTTTCCCCTATTGATCGTGCACACCATCGAGCTATAGTGAACCACCAGCTAAGTCGAGAGAAATAATTCTAGTCATAAGAACCACCTTACGTCATTTACTTCATCTCGGCTATGTCCTTCCCAGGAAATACCCTCGAAACCACACAAAACTTAGCCCCTAACATTCACAGCTAAGATTCAGGACACAAGAGACACTTAGCTTTATGCTTACATACTTAACGAACCTATTAAGCAGTAGTTCTGAACTTTTAAGGCGATAGCATTAATCACTCACAACAAGTGTGCCAGAATGCCACGAGAGCCCTGCGATAACCTGACCTCAACCTCCCAAGGAACCACTGCCACAAACCACGGCATGGCTCCAAAGGATTTGACCAAGCTAACCAGAAAAGCCACGACATGCAGACCAGACTGTCACTTGCAAACTGTCTAACCAACCTGACTGCATGAAACAGATTCTGCTCGATATGGATTACGATATGCAGTTGGTGAGGTGCACAGCTCCCTGAGCTCGTCAAACAGAGACTGCCAAAATGGACTATTAGCTGTTGCAATAAGCTTCGATCGCTTAACTCCCTGATCCAGAATCATACCAAAGGTTCTGACCGCCGTGGACATCAAGCAAGCACCAACTTGAAACTCCATCACTCCGACAAACGACCAGGTATGGAAAGGATGCCAATCTCAGAACTTTGTTTCTTTGAAGCTTGCATCCCACAGTGAGTTATTCCGTAAGCACCCTGGCCTGTCCCTGTAGCATATCTACCATAGCTACGGAGACCACAAGCTCACATTACGCAAAGACTCTGTCCGAAAAGACTGGGTAAACACCCTCAAGTTAACCTGTCTCTGAGCACGACTCAGAGCTGCCTGCTAGGAGGCACCCCACACTTTCACTGAGAGTAAACCGTTCCAAGCCACACAGAGGACAACACAACAGTCCTGGTGCTCATCGGACCGCACCAGAGCAAGAGCTCTGAGCCGCACCTCATCACCAAGAGACTCAAGCCCAACCGAGCCCAGAGCGTACCCCTCTCAACCCGGCAGCACTGGATAAGCACAAATACTGAGCACACATCAGATAACAACAGTGCAGCCATGTCACTCGACGGCAAAAGTCCTGAAGGTGCTGAAAAGTTTCTGCACAAGATCTCACAAGAAGGACAAGCCAGAATCACTGCTATGTCTCAGCGCAAGACCCAAACAGACACCCACAACACTGCTCGTACAGCATCACACCACAGAGCTCACTGCCACTTCACAAAGTGACAGCACCAAGCAGCCACCACAACTGACAGCTGCACAGCCTGAGCATGACAACACCGTGTCCCACACAACATCAGCCCAACGCCAGGACTTCTGGGAAACCTAATGATGAAAGGGTGGCACAAACTCTGCCTAGCCACCTAGAGACAATGATTTGAGCCTTGAAGCCATGCTAGACACTAGCTCAAACATCACGCTACTGCCAGCCCAACTGTTAAAGACTCGAACAATCAGAGCGAACTCTCAAATCCCAAACAGGTAAGCTGAAGGTGCAATCCTACAGCCAAAACGACATCTGGCTCAACACAGGTAGCTCTCATTCACCCAACAATTGGTCCCTATGTGCCGGATTCACCAAGTGTACCCGATCACGAACGATCACGTGACGCACGTGCTGATTGGCCAAGATCTGTTAGATCGTTATGAGCCTTATAATAGACTTTAAACAACTGAATGTCTAGAGCTTAAGTTCAAGTACCCCTCCCCCTCCAGTCACACAGGTCAAAAGAACCTAGCTGGCAGGTCAGCAGAGGTCACAAGAACTTGCTGCAACCAGCCATAAAGGCACAGCCTCAGCACCAAGATGTAAACGTGAACTTGCTGCCCTGGCACCTTTCAGCTTACCAAAAACTGAGACTAACCAAATGAACTTTGAGACAACCACCTCTCAACCCCTCCGAACCGCCCAAACCGGCCGTCAACCACGCGACAACGGCAGCTCACCAAGCACATGCTGCTAAACGGCCCAACACTCGAAATTTATGTACCTCGTTGACATCACTTCGCCACAGCTTGTGCTGCCACAGTACGGAAAAGGGGATATGCCAGCCAGTGTATGCCTGTCACGCACCATGTGGGCTGCACACCGCAGCACCAGGACATCTCGGCATCCTCAAAGGCATCAGGCTGTCCCAGCCGACAGCCGCTGAAACCCTTTTCCCCTTTCTCTCTCCCCTGTCTCTGTTACAGGATGCTGCTGTTGTGGTCGTCTCCTGTGCCTCCAGCCAACCAGAGGACAACTGCAGTCATCACCAGGTCCGACATCACACGGCATAGGGTCGACTACCACGCAAGCAGAGCTAAATGGACACCCACGCCGCTGCTGTCAGAACGGCAGTCAAACACCGGCATGTCCAGCAACAAAACGAACTTGAAATCCTTCAGCCAAAAGGTAACTCACAACAGAGTGCCTCCTCACAGACCATCAAGAAATTGAAAGGAGCTGTGACAGATCCACAGACGCTCACGGCATTCTGCTGAACCAGACAAGTGAACTCCAGCGGGACAACGGTTTACTGTGCCAGAAGTGACTTTGTCTCAGAAACTCAGCATCAAGCAGCCTTTGTTCCGGGCTCAGAGCTACCCTGCTGCGACTGAGCCTGAGTCAAGTCCCATCCTTTACGGAAACCCATGATTTCACCCTGATTCCAGAACTGGAATCACTGGACTGTGAAGAACGGGTGCCCAGCCGAGATTGAACTTGTTCTCAGCAACATAGCTCTCCTAGCTGTGTTTAGACTGAACACCTGCACACACTGCAACACTGCATCACCTGTTGCCGATCCTGGACCGCAGCTGATTCTGCGCTGGGTACCTCTACGGTAATCAACCACGTCTTGACACTGGACTTTCACACTCCACAAGAGACTCAACAAACGCAAACCTCCACAGCCACCACTGGACCCTCAGGAAGAGGGTACCACACTGGAGACTGCGTCCAACCTCATGGAGCTGAGCCCGAACCTCAGCCTCGCCACCACCTGCTACCTGACTTTCATGATTCACCTGCCCTCCATCCATTGCGATGGGGTCTCGTTCGAATGGAAGTCCACGTAGGACTTCATCTAACGGAAAGGGGAGATGTAATGATTTTGGCCAGACTGAATCGACCGTCCTCCAAGGACTCGGACCCCCCTCCCCTCCCCCACACACACACACAAACACACACACATACACCGCCACACACATTCTTCCACTCACTGGAGTGAGATCATGTTACAAGACTGTGGAATGTGCTTTATGTCTCTGACCCAAGAGATGGACTTTTCTGTGTTAAAAGACATTTAACCAGATATATTCCATGTGTTCTATGTATGTGTGTTTTTCCCCAGGTCACCGTGAAATATCTTTGTTGGTTGCAGCATAAAAAAAGAATTAGAAATAACTTCCTTAGGCATTGTAAACAGAAGTATATGTTCATTTAATGTAACATAATGCTCCTTGTGTGTCTCTAGAATACGTATCAGATGAACGACCCGAATATGTACAGAGATGTAAAGTAAAGTGCGCGCACACAGGAGAGCCTCTCCATTCATCGTGCGGCCCAACCGGGCCTGGCCACGAGTCCGTGACACACACAGACCAAACATGTTGTGCAAGTATAACGTTACCTTCTTTTAGAGCTTCTAGAAGCATAAAGAAAGTGTTTTCATGGTGTTCAGAAAGATTAATTGACTGTTTGGTGACCGTAACTCCCTCTCTCTCTCACCCTCACTCTCTCTCTCTCTCTCTCTCTCCAACTCACTTATCGTCTAACGCCCTGCGTCGTCTTAGTTTGTGTTTAATGTTTGTATATACATGTATCATTGTAACGTAGTAAATGCTTACTTAGTTGCCTTATTGAATGCTTTAATAAATTCAATATGATCATTTGTGATTGAATCACGGTCCTGCTCATGACAAGTCCCTGAAGTGAAAGATCGAACGCTGCATGCTTTATATAACTACACATACCAAAAAGGTTATGTTTTGTGGAGTTGGAATGCTGAATTCTTCTGGCCAGAGAATTAAGTTTTCCCTGCTCTATAAATTAATTGAGCTAATTAATTTTACTTGTCTTGTAAGACGTGGTCTGTGCAATCTGTTACAATTAATTTGTGGTTAATTGCGAGATACACATGTATACATATAAGTAAAGTTAACAGAAAGCCCTCATTGAGGGATTTATTAACATGTAAGACCGGGCTGATCCAAATCTGTATGAATAATTATTAATTATGAATTATTAATTATGATATGCAAATTCCCTCGATCAGACCCGCCCAGAGTCTTTACAGGCGGACGAAGAACACTCAACTTCCAACGAAGACACAGGAACACAAGGCAGGAACTGGACACCGGAACACCAACACGGACCACATGAGACAACGATCTGACAAGGATGAGAGAACAACGGTGAGTATAAATGGAGTGGTGATGATCGACTGCAGCTGGTGAAGTAATGATGGGCAGCTGGAGCGGATCAAGTGATGTCATACAGACACACCCCTCACACACGTGCATTCATACAACAACATAAACACGAGACTAGAAGGAAACAGAGAAAATGTCTACCGTGACAGTACCCCTCCTCCTAAGAACGCCTCCTGGCGTTCTCAGACTCCCTTACCTGTTGATTGTAGTCATCAATAAGAGAGTGATCCAGAATGTCTCTAGCAGGAACCCAACTTCTCTCCTCCGGACCGTAACCTTCCCAATCCACCAAGTACTGAAATCCGCGTCCCCTCCGTCTAGAATCCAGAATACGATTGACCGAATAGGATGGTTCCCCATCTACGAGTCGCGGCGGTGGGGGAACCGGGACTGGCGGATTAATGCGGGCATAAAACACGGGCTTGACTTTGGATACATGGAACACGGGATGAATTCTCCTGTACGCAGGAGGAAGTTTGAGGCGGATTGCCACCGGACTGAACGATTTTGGTGACAGCAAACGGGCCAATAAATTTGGGAGCAAGTTTATTCGAGACGGATCGGAGAGGAATATTCTTAGTAGAAAGCCACACTTTAGAACCGACGACGTATACGGGAGGTCTCCGCCGGTGGCGATCGGCCTTGACCTTGGTGCGTGCGCCCACTTGGAGTAGAGTCTCACGGGCTCTAGTCCAAGTGCGATGACACCTCTGGATGAAGGCGTGGGCGGAGGGAACCGCGACTTCGGATTCCAGACTAGGAAAAATAGGTGGTTGGTAACCTACACTACACTCAAACGGAGATAGGCCCGTAGATGACACTGGTAACGTATTGTGGGCGTACTCCACCATAGACAGTTGCTGGCTCCATGAGGAAGGATTCTTGGAAACCAAACATCGCAACGTTCTTTCCAAATCCTGGTTGGCTCTCTCAGTTTGACCATTGCTCTGAGGATGAAACCCAGAGGACAGACTAACAGTCGCCCCCAGTAATCTACAAAATTCTCGCCAAAATTTGGACACAAATTGGGGACCCCGGTCGGAAACCACGTCTATCGGGAGGCCATGTAACCGAAAGACGTGATCTACGATCGTCACCGCTGTCTCCTTAGCTGACGGCAATTTGGGTAAGGGAATGAAATGTGCTGCCTTCGAGAATCGGTCCACCACAGTTAAAACCACTGTGTTACCCTGGGAGGGTGGGAGGGCGGTAATGAAATCTAGAGCGATATGGGACCAGGGTCTCGAAGGCACCGGCAGCGGCTGAAGTAACCCATCTGGAGGTTGATTGGAAGACTTACCAATGGCGCAAACTGAGCAAGCCAAAACAAAATCGTGAATGTCGCGAGCCATACGTGGCCACCAAAATCGTTGCTTGACTGAAAACCCAGTGCGATTGACTCCTGGATGACAAGCTACGTTGGAACTGTGACCCCACTGGATAACGTCAGACCGTAATCCCTCCGGCACAAATAACCGGTTCGGTGGGCACCCGGGCGGAGGCGTTACCCCTTCTAAGGCTCTCTTGACCTTCGCTTCGATCTCCCATGTGAGTGTTGAAACAAATATGGTTTCGGGTAAAATACACTCGGGAGTAGACGGGCGTCGGAAAAATCAAATATGCGCGATAATGAGTCCGGTTTGATGTTCTTGGAACCCGGACGGTAAGAGAGTGTAAAATCAAAACGACCGAAAAAAAGTGCCCACCGAGCCTGCCTGGAGTTCAATCTTTTAGCAGTTCGAATGTACTCGAGATTCTTATGATCGGTCCAGACGATAAAAGGTACCCCTGACCCTTCTAACCAGTGACGCCACTCCTCCAACGCCAACTTGACTGCCAACAACTCTCTGTTACCAATGTCATAATTGCGTTCGGCTGGGGATAAACGATGTGAAAAAACGCGCAAGGGTGCATCTTGTCGTCCACAGGTGAACGCTGGGATAATACCGCTCCTACTCCCACCTCTGACGCGTCGACCTCCACCACGAACTGACGTGATGAGTCAGGGGCTATGAGAATTGGAGCTGAAACAAAGCGGCTCTTCAGTTTAGAGAACACAGCCTCTGCTGAGTCAGACCACCTGAACGCAGTTCGGGGGGAGGTCAAGGCGGTCAGAGGCGCGACTAGCTGGCTGAAATTGCGAATAAAACGCCGGTAAAAATTGGCGAACCCCAGAAACCTCAACAGGGCCTTGCGTGAATCTGGACTTGGCCAATCAACCACAGCCTTGATCTTCTCAGGGTCCATCCGCATTCCCTCGGACGACACGATGTACCCTAGAAAGGGAACAGACTGTGCATGAAAATCGCATTTCTCCGCCTTGACAAAAAGCCCATTCTCTAGCAACCTCTGAAGCACTCGTCGGACGTGCTGCACATGTTCCTGGAGAGATGAAGAAAAAATCAATATGTCATCCAGGTAAACATATATGAACTGATCGATCATATCTCGCAGCACGTCATTGACCAGTGCCTGGAAAACTGCTGGGGAGTTGGACAGCCCGAACGGCATAACCAAATATTCAAAGTGCCCCCTAGGGGTGTTAAAAGCAGTTTTCCATTCATCACCCTCCCTAATGCGGACCAAATGATAAGCGTTACGTAAGTCCAGTTTTGTGAAGATAGATGCTCCTTGCAACCTCTCGAAGGCTGAAGACATCAACGGCAAAGGATAAGTATTCTTTACCGTTATGTTATTCAACCCTCGGTAATCAATGCAAGGTCGCAACGATCCATCTCTCTTCCCCACAAAAAAGAACCCCGCCCCCGCTGGAGAAGAGGAAGGGCGAATGAACTTGGCTGCTAGAGAATCAGAAATATATTTCTCCATAGCCTCTCTTTCAGGAATCGAAAGTGAATATAATTTGCCTTTAGGCGGAGACTTACCTGGCAGTAAATCTATAGCACAGTCATAGGGACGATGCGGAGGGAGAGAAGCAGCACGAGACTTACTGAACACTTCCTTCAGGTCCAGATACTCCACGGGCACGTTAGACAAATCCCCTGCCTCCTCCTGTAACACAGAAACGGGTACAGACGAACAAGCAGACACAAGACAAGACTTATGACATTCCTTGTTCCACTCCAGCACAGCTTTATTAATCCAGTCCACACGAGGGTTGTGTTTAATCAGCCAGGGATGACCGAGAACCACGGGTGCCAGGGGTGAATCCAAAATATAAAAAGAAATAGTCTCTGTGTGATTGCCAGATGAAATAAGTGTGATGTCTTCAGTGGTGTGAGAGATGATGGGGAGTTCTTGACCATTTAAAGCATGAACGGAAATCCGGTGAGTGAGGGGTCGGAGGGGAATCTGAAGTGTAGTAGCGAAATCATAATCCATAAAATTACCTTCCGCCCCAGAATCCAGTAGTGCGAGACAATCGTGCTGGTGGACTGACCATCTTAGTCTAACCGGGAGGAGCGTGGAGGTAGATGTAATCGATGAGGTCTTCCTGGCGGAGATCCCACCCGATAGTAGCCTCAAGTTTACTATCGGGCTTGGCCTTTTACCGGGCAGTTGTACGCATAATGTCCCGCTCCTCCACAATAAAGGCAAAGGCCCTGGGATCTCCGCCTCTCCCTCTCCTCCCGGGAAAGCCGAGCTCGACCCACCTGCATGGGCTCGGGATCGAAGACGGGGCTGACCACGTCCCTGCCGCTGGATCTGGGAACGTCGGCTCCTCCGAATGTACGAGTGGGCGGAACTCGTCGCTCCATCCTCGATAGTCGCGCGTCCACCCGCAGGGCCAGGTCTATCAATCCGTTCAGTGTGGTGGGGAGATCCAGGGCATAGATCTCTCTCTGGACGTGGTCAGCCAGCCCATGCAGGAACATGTCCCACTGCGCCTCCTCGTTCCAGCCGCACTCCGCCGCCAAGGTCCGGAATTCGATGGAAAAGTCAGAGACGGATTTCTCTCCTTGTCGTAATTCCGTCAATGTTCTGGCTGCTTCCCTTCCCGAGACAGCTCGGTCGAAAACCTTCTTCATCTCGGCGGCGAGGGTCTGGAACGAGGCGCAGCATGGATTCTGATTCTCCCACACCGCCGTCCCCCAGAGCGCTGCTTTTCCTGTAAGCAGAGTTAGTACAAAAGCCACTTTAGCCTGTTCAGTCTCGAACGTGCGTGGTTGCAGAGCGAAATGCATCGTGCAACGGGTCAGGAATGCTCTACAGAATGCTGGTTCCCCGGAATAATGTTCCGGTACCGGCAAACGGGGTTCCGACATCGCGGGTCTCTCTGGAAGTGGTGGGGGAACGGCCGGTGTGGGCGGCGCAGTGGGAATCTGAAGCCGTTGGATATGCTGGGTGAGCTCGGACACCTGCGTCACCAAGGCTTGCACTGCGCGACCCGTATCGCTGATCTCTTTCTGCTGGGCATCCATTCTCCTGGAGCTGTGATGAATAAACTCGTCCATGGATATCTCCTGTGAACCTGCTGCTTCCATCCTGGTCAGATCGTTCTGTCACGCTTTCTGGAATAATAACAGGAAGCAAGTGCAGGTTGACTCTTTATTGACAGTGGTACGGATCGACAGTGCAGCAGATGACAAGGGTGACGCAGGGACAAGATGGTCAGGATCCGTGAAGAGTGCAGTGAAGAGACGGTGAATGGCGGAACGAAGAACACTCAACTTCCAACGAAGACACAGGAACACAAGGCAGGAACTGGACACCGGAACACCAACACGGACCACATGAGACAACGATCTGACAAGGATGAGAGAACAACGGTGAGTATAAATGGAGTGGTGATGATCGACTGCAGCTGGTGAAGTAATGATGGGCAGCTGGAGCGGATCAAGTGATGTCATACAGACACACCCCTCACACACGTGCATTCATACAACAACATAAACACGAGACTAGAAGGAAACAGAGAAAATGTCTACCGTGACAATTCTTGAGAAATTACCATGTAAGTACACTGTTAATACAGTGTTGTACAGAGGTTTGGGTTTTTTACTATACACAGTAAGTTATGACAGTTTCACACATTGTATCAAGTGCAGAGTTACTGAGGAGTTACTGTGTAAGTACACTGTTAATACAGTGCTGTACAGAGGTTTGGGGTTTTTACTATACACAGTAAATTATGGCCGTTTTACACTTTATGTTAAGTAGACACTTCCTGAGGAATTACCATGTAAGTACACTGTTAATACAGTGTTGTACAGAGGTTTTTTTTTCTTGTAAGTTATGACAGTTTAACGCATTGTATCAAGTGCAGAGTTACTGAGGAGTTACCTTGTAAGTTACTGAGGAGTTACCGTGTAAGTACACTGTTAATACAGTGTTGTACAGAGGTTTGAGTTTTTTATTATACACAGTAAGTTATGGCCGTTTTACACTTTATATTAAGTAGACACTTCCTGAGGAGTTACCATGTAAGTACACTGTTAAAGGAGTCATAACCTGTCATTTTCACTTTTCCACGAGAATCAATGTATGTTATCATTGCCTAAAGATTAAACATATAAGATTAAGCCGATATTCAAAAGTGAAGCGTTTGTTTACCCCAGGGTTCGTAAACCAGCCCGCGTGCACGCGCACTCAAATGCGAGATTTTAATTTCTCTCCCGACTTGCGTCAAGACGGAGCAGGATATACCATATATGGACACCGCAGTCATATGCTGCAGGAAGCTCACGCTGTCCCTCTTCCCTCATATTCAGTCAGATGCAGAAATGTAGTGCACACGAAACCGACTGAAAACGATGTAGTAGACATCCCAGACCAGTATGCGGCGCTGTAATTCTGCCATAGATATCCACTAAAAATGCGAGAAGAAGACTTAGAGCATTTTTATTGGATATCTATGGCAGACTTAGAGCATGCGCATAAAACCTTGCACGCTGTAGGCAGTAAAATAAAAGGCTATGAAATATTATGCACAGTTGCTTATTTTCTTTTTTACCAAGAACTTTATTGAACAACCATAAATTGCCTGGTACAAAATAGGGAGTCAAGATATTCGATTAGTTAGCGGACTCAGAAAGCTTGCCACAAAGACCGGCAAAAGTAACGAATGTGTCAAATATAGACATTTTAATTCGTTATTAATAAACTAATGTTTTCTGTGTCATTCTTGACTGAAAAGAGGAAGTTGATGATGCTGCTGACTCGCCACTTCGCAGTATTGTGAACACGCCTATGGAGTAACGTAGGTGCACTTCATACGGATTAGGCTATAAGAGAGAGTAGCCTATCTGTTTCTGTTCGTTTTTAATTGTTGTTTGTCGATGTTGTTTAAACGAAGCCATTTCAAGATTTCTATATATTTCTGAGTTTTTGGTTCATTTATGAGACGAGCTCCAGTTCACGAGCAATGCAAGTTATTTCGCGCCGGGGCGTCCGCGTCCTGATTATGGCTATTGTCTGCTATATTTGCTTCTTATTTATTAAATCCAGGTAACTGGTTGATGAAACATTTATTAAAATAAAGATAAAATTGTTAAAAAAACGAAATTCACTTCAAAAAAAGGGCTTTATACAAAACAAAACTTAATGTGGTCAAAATTAGGTCTCCCTATATAGCCTATTGCGCATATGCACGCGGTTCACTTTTTCATAATCAACATAGATTCAATAAAAGAATAACATATTTAAACATAAATATTAAACTGAATACATTATTTAATGGATATAACACGTACTACGCCTAACCTACAGAGAAATGTAATGTCGGAGTGGAACATAGGGGTGCGTTTTTTGAATAGCCAAAATAATCAAATAATTCCCATCGATCATCGAATATTATTTTTGCTTTAAATACCCATCCCTATAAAATACGAAATGTCTTTAACAGACAAGCAGCATACGAAAGAAAGTATAGGCCTAAAAAAACATTCAAGTAAATAATAAATAAAGGAATACAAGAGGCTCAGAAGTTTCTGCCGCATTATATTATATTATTATTATACAAGCAGTTCGGCAGTTTTTGTTGTCTGACAAGTCGACACGTGGGGTGATGACAGCATCGTTTTACAAAATATATGGATTGGCCGTACACACGAAAATGCAAGGGTGTCGTTTTCAGATTTATCCACCTTGGAACCAGGTTTCAAAAAATCGCGGTTTCACTCTCCCAAAAAGCCGGATCCGTGTGGACGAAACGCCAATATCCCTTGTATCAGGCCCCGTCCATACAAGTATGGACGAAAAGTCCATACTTGTATGGACGGGGCCTGATACAAGGGAAACTTTAGCGGTAATTCAGCGCGAGTCCTGCAAGTCATGCAGTAAATACATGGTATACACATAGGAATTATCATGATTTCAGTGGAGTTTCAGTGCCTTTCCAAACTGGTAACTACAGTATTGAAGACTGTGTGGAAGTGGAAGAACGTGTGTAAATACATATTGTTGTTACAAAATGTAGTTACATAATGCCTGTTACACATGTGTACTTACCCATACCTTTCAGTGTGTTATTACATATGTGTAGTTACACATATATTACAGCTGTAAATACTATGTACAAATGTGTATTTGAACTGTACTTACATACTAAGTACATATCTAGTAACCATGTAAGTTCACAGGTATTAGGGCCACTTGATAAAGTGGGACCCAATACGGCTGCATTTTATATGCAGCTAATGGCTACACCTTGCTTAGCAATACTGTAAACATTCTTTATGAAAATATCCAAAATCACACACAAACCACATATAACCAAAATCGTGCATTTATTAGCTTCTTGTTTCAGGTGAAGAGATGTGTCTTAGCTTTGTTGTCACGGAGGTCAGAATGAGAAAATGTTACACAGTAATGCGTCATGCAGAAGGCCAGGATGAGATGATTGACAGCTCTATAGTGAATAAGAGAGCACTGAGATCATAACTGAAGCAAATCAGGAAGAGAAGACACAGTTCTCGCTGTGTTCGCTGTTAGAGCTTCAGATCGCATAATTTAGTGGTGGAACATGGAAATCATTATTTCTCCAAATATGTGCACCATTGGACTAGAAGCCCAAAGCCCAAGCGATTGCTGTA
Source organism: Hybognathus amarus (assembly GCA_030378365.1). Classification (NCBI taxonomy): domain Eukaryota; kingdom Metazoa; phylum Chordata; class Actinopteri; order Cypriniformes; family Leuciscidae; genus Hybognathus; species Hybognathus amarus. The sequence continues at coordinate 28,316 of JAQIUQ010000569.1, forward strand.
TGTATGTGAACACAAATAAACTGGAGAAGACCGTGGATGACTGCTTTATGAGTGATCTATTCAAAATAATGAACGTTACAGATTGATAATTTTGCACTCTTGTAATTAATTAAGAAATTAATGTCACTGCAAACCAGTTTTATTATAGACAATTTATAACTATCGAAGCTGGAGTTTTAAATCTTTCTAATGATGCTCAGATCAAATAAGTAAGAGTGTGATGTTTGTCTAGATCAAATAAGTAAGAGTGTGATGTTTTATCGAGTAATGAATTTTGAACAACAAAAATCTGGGGCTGTCTGTGATCTTTGCCACGAAAGGGGTGATCCAGTTCGGTAAGTGGCGCTGTAACAGAAGAAATTGCGGTCCTAGAAACTCCTAAAACAGCAGCCTCTGGTTGTGCAGGAATACCCTTCTTTTCTTATTAGTGCTTTCATCACAATTTACAGTGCAATCCATGGAGCAAACATGATGTAAATGAGAGATTTGTCGACTCAAATGGGAGTTTCACTGTTAAACTTGCACTGTTTGATTGACAGCTCCAGCAATAGTAAAGGAAGTGTTTGATCGCTTTCTATATATAATTTAATTACAGTTTAAATAACAGGATTATTTTCCTTTATTATATTTTATTTCTATTATAATCATCCTACTTACAAAAACTATGTGAAGTCGAGCATTTTTTCACTGGTTTGATTTCCTGACACATAGATAAATAAAATCTGACTGTATATGAATTCCATATCAGAAATCATTGGTCACAGATCAGGCATTATATTCAACAGTTACCTACATGTTGTCGAATTACTGTCAAGTCCATAATGTAAAAAAACTGTTTGCTAGGCCTTCGCCGAAATTGCAAATAATTTAGCAAAGAATCCACAGTGAAATACACCAAATACAAACAAATAATGCTCAACTGAGATATTAAAACTTTTGAAAATAAATAACCACATTCTTAGCAGTAGGATCCTTTGGAAGGTAAAGTCATTTTTTTCCAGTAACTGATCCTGTTAGCCTTGATGAGACCATCCTGATCTTCGCGAGCTTCCAGGTTTCACTCGCAGATCAGTCTGGATACTTTCCGTTAATGAAAATTTGGGAGCAGTTCACCAAACGACGTCCAATCAGCGTTGGCTTTGAGGCGGGTTGAGGTGTGACGCAACGAGAAGCGCGACAGTTCAGTCCAGAGTCACATGGCGGCTTCAGCGGATGAAACTAGCATCAGCGTGGCTATCGAGCAAGTTTTATCGGAATTACAGAGTATTTCCCCACTGAAAGAAGAGCAAAACACTGCTCTGGAGGCTTTTCTCAGAGGAAAAGATGTTTTTGCTCTTCTCCCGACTGGTTTCGGCAAGAGTTGATCTGATTGGTTGATTTGGCCCGTCTATCACCAACATAGACCAATCAGCTAACCAGTGTTTTCGCCCTTTCCAAAACTACTTCAACGGAAGAGTTTCCAGATGGATATGCGGAGCAAATCCATCTGGCGGAGTCAGGTTATGATCCTGTGTCACTCTTCTCTCCTTGTCATCTTACTAATACGCCAGTGGGCGGGGCCAAAGTGATGAAGTAGGCGATGATCTTTTTCTTCAGAGACAGTCTTTAACCAGTGTATGATGTCATAAATAGGCACATTCCACAACCAGTCGTTCAATGGGCTTGGTTACATTAAAAGCTGTTTTTGGACTTACAAGGAAGTTTTCAGGTCTGAAACTTACAGGATCGCAGAAGGATCTTGCGGATGAGAACGAGACTGCTGAGGCACTTTTTCGTTCATCATCCGCAGATTCAATAACACTCGTTCATGGCGCAGAAGCCCGCGATGCGTCTTCTTCTGGCCGTGATGAGTGCCCGGTGCTCGAAGCTATCTGTTTCTGAGGAAGTTCATGTGCTCAGAAGTGGAACGAGCAACATGAGATGTGGAACGAGCAACATAACACTCGCCGGCTCAGGTTTCTGCTTACGAAGAGCTTGTGGACGTTGTGATGTGTACTGTGGCCAGACTTAAATAAGTAAATATATATTAGCTGGTCACAAAATGAGCAGGATGATCCCTGTCAAAGCAAGCTAGACGAGAGATTCCTGCAGCACCTTTAACAAACTCAGCGCCAGGGCTTACCGTTTTCCCAGATCTTCATAAAGAGATCTCTAGATCCTGGGAAAAACCCCACACTTTTCATATCTCATCACATTCATTATATGATAATTTGAATGTGGTGGGTGCGAGAGAGGCGGGTTATGGCAAGATGCCGCAGATAAAGACATTTTCATCCTTCGGAATTCAGGAATCTTTGCCGCAACCCGGTATCATCTCGTGGGCATCAGGCCAAACATCAGGCCGCATACTCTTTAAACCGGACCATTCAATAATTCCTGCCATAGAGACAAGCTGCTCTCTTAACGCAAAAGGAACGGACCTTCCTCCAGCATCAAGCCGCCACAACAGGCCGTAAGTTAAGCCACGCTGCAGATTTATTCCCGGCTGATCCACACTCTCAACATCTGCCGGGTCAACTCTGTGAGTGCTTAGCTCGAAAACTTTTGTGTCCCTGATTGAACTTTGCATCGCTTCAATTGTTGAATGACGAGCAAGTTATGCTATCTGGACACAAGATCGTGATTCGTTTTAAATAGTTTCTGTTCAAATGATTTGCGTTCCTTAAACTCGAACTTAAACTGCTTCCTTATTGCGTAAACTCATATGTAAACAGTAGGACTGGGAATCGATTCCAAAAAGAATCGATTCCAGAGGCGCTAGGAATTGAGAGGAATGTCGATTCCAAAGGTTGAAATCGATTCCATTAAGGGGAATCGACTCCTCCTTTAAGATTTTTAACACAAACCGCGGCTGTAACCGATTTCATTTGTCAACACAATCACATCATGTAAAATAAATAAAGACTAATTCAAACCCACAGCGTCACCGTTTGGTTTACTGATTAAAAACGAACAAAATCGGGAACATGACCCTTAGAAATGACAAATAAATAAAATGAGAAAATAAGGAGGCTTTTACACTGGGCTCGTTTGCTGTGGTCCGAGCGTGTTTGTTCCCGACGCCCCGCAGCGTGGGTCTGGTTTCACACTCAACTTGATTGATTCGAAGCCTGGTGCTGTCTGTGTGCATGCATCTTACATCATCGCAAATGTGCACGGCGCATGATAGAAAAGCAGAACGTGGGTTTCACAGTCTCGTCTTCTGTCTGCCGTCTCCTGCACTACACTTCCCATGACCTTTCGTCACAGCCTGAAAACTCGCACTCCTCATCAGCCTCCCGTTCAGCGTCTCTGTTTCATCTGTTTCACTTGTTTTCCACCTCATTATGTTTGATTCATCCATGTATTTAGTTCCCTCTGTTCCATTCAGTCTTTGTTCTTGTTGTTGTGTACGTTACAATGTGTTAGAGTGAATTCCTGCCTGTTCCTGTTTATTGTTTCGAAGCTTAAGTAAAGTAATTGAATTGGAGCTTTTGCCTCTTTGGTCTTCTTCTTCAGCCTGCACTCCTACACAGCCCCGTGACAGAATGATCAACCTTAAATAGTGACAGCATGGGACTTCTCCTCACCTCAGCTCCTCACGCCCTTCAACGTTTTCCAGGATGGACATTCGTGTTGAGGAGACTGTCGTCAGGTTCCTGGGGCTCTCTGCTGGGGTAAGCTGGTCAGTGATGTCTTAAAACTTTGTCTTTGGTTGGGTTTGGACAATCATCTGTACCAGCAAGCCCCAGCAGCAGCGTTCCCAGGAACCTTCGTGGGAGTATCTGGATCATGTGCTGTGGTTGAGCAGCTCAACCTTCACCGTTGGTGAGGATGATGACATCACCGCTGCAACGACCCTCTCCCAGCCATGACCACCTGCCCTGTCCCTTCGTCACTTGTCCGGCCAGAGACCTTCCGTCCAGAGACAGCCCGTCCAGAGTCTCGTCCGTCGAGACAGCCCGTCCAGAGTCTCGTCCCACCGAGACAGCCCGTGCAGAGTTCTCGTCCCGCCGAGACAGCCCGTCCAGAGTCCTGTCCCGCCGAGACCGTCCAGCCAGCACCAGAGACTGTCCAGCCTGCACCAGAGACCGTCCAGCCTGCACCAGAGACCGTCGCAGCCTGCACCAGAGACCACCCAGCCAGCGCCAGAGACCGTCCCAGCCAGTGCCAGAGACCATCCAGCCAGCGCCAGAGACCGTCCAGCCTGCACCAGAGACCGTCCCAGCCAGGGCCAGAGACCGCCCAGCCCCGCACCAGAGACCTCCCAGGCTCCCTCTCCCACCTCCTCCCATTATTCATCTGTCAGCCCTTCTATCTTCCAGCTCCCCTGACCCAGCCTGGTCCTTAGAAACCCAGGCTTCGCCTCCCACCTCCTCCACCTGGATACTTCCTCGGCCCTCGTCCCAACAGCTCCCCCGTGGCTCTTAACTCCCTCAGCTCCTCCATGTCCCCCCAGTCCACCAGCTCCGCCAGGCTCCCTCGTCCCTCTGGATTCCCTGTGGTCCCTTGTCGTCCTTCCCTCACCTCCAGACATCCGGCTCCGCCTCATCATGTCACCCCCCCCCCCCCGGTTCCGTCCAGTGGGTAAATATTGTGTTTTATTGCTCGAATGCTCGAATACACTCTCTTTCTCTGGCTCATTTTCTACACTGCCCCAGCAATGATGTCTACTCTGCTCTAACTGGAGCTCTGTTTCTCTGGCTAATTTCCACACTGCCCCAGCAGTGACGTCTCCTCTGCTCCCACTGGAGCTCTGTTTCTCTGGCTAACTTCTACACTGCCCCAGCAGTGACGTCTCCTCTGCTCCCACTGGAGCTCTGTTTCTCTGGCTAATTTTCTACACTGCCCCAGCAGTGACGTCTCCTCTGCTCCCACTGGAGCTCTGTTTCTCTGGCTAATTTTCTACACTGCCCCAACAGTGATGTCTCCTCTGGTCCCACTGGAGCTCTGTTTCTCTGGATAATTTTCTACACTGCCCCAGCAGTGACGACTCCTCTGCTCCCACTGGAGCTGTTTCTCTGGCTAATTTTCTACACTGCCCCAGCAGTGGTGTCTACTTTGCTCCCACTGGAGCTCTGTTTCTCTGGCTAATTTTCTACACTGCCCCAGCAGTGACGTCTCCTCTGCTCCCACTGGAGCTCTGTTTCTCTGGCTAATTTTCTACACTGCCACAGCAGTGACGCTCACTCTGCTCCCACAGGATCTCTGTTTCTCTGGCTAATTTTCTAGACTGCCCCAGCAGTGACGTCTCCTCTGCTCCCACTGGAGCTCTGTTTCTCTGGCTAACTTTCTACACTGCCACAGCAGTGATGTCTACTCTGCTCACGCAGGAGCTCTCTTTTTCTGGCTAATTTTCAACACAGCTCTGTTTCTCTGGCTAATTTCTCCACAGCCACAGCAGTGATGTCTAATCTGCTCCCACATGAGCTCTCTTTCTCTGCCTAATTTTCTACACTGCCACAGCAGTGACGTCTCCTCTGCTCACGCGGGATCTCTGTTTCTCTGGCCAATTTTCTACACTGGCACAACAGCAACGTCGCCTCCGCTCCCACAGGAGCTCCGTTTCTCTGGCTAATTTTCTAGACTACTCAAACCAGGCGCGCTCAACTCCCAAAACGTTTGTGGGTGCGAGTTATAAATAGTAATCAAAATAAAAATGAAAACTCGCACTCTTAAATAAATCTCATGAATATTTATTTTCCATGTCCACACAGACGCGTTTCGGCCTAAGCCATCATCAGTGAGTGAGATGACCATCACTCACTGATGATGGCTTAGGCCGAAACACGTCTGTGTGGACATGGAAAATAAATATTCATGAGATTTAACTTGAGAGTGCGGTTTTTCATTTTTATTTTAATTTTCTAGACTGCCACAGCAGCGACGTTGCCATGATGAGGCAGAGCTGGAGGCTGGAGGTCCGGAGGTGAGGGAAGGACGACAAGGGACCACAGGGAATCCAGAGGGATGAGGGAGCCTGGCGGAGCTGGTGGGACTGGGGGGCCATGGAGGAGCTGAGGGAGGTAAGAGCCACGGGGGAGCTGTTGGGACGAGGGGCCGAGGAAGTATCCAGGTGGAGGAGGTGGGAGGCGAAGACTGGGTTTCTAAGGACCAGGCTGGGCTCAGGGGAGCTGGCAGATAGAAGGGCTGACAGATGAATAATGGGAGGAGGTGGGAGAGGGAGGCTGGGAGGTCTCTGGTGCGGGCTGGGCGGCTCTCTGGCCCTGGCTGGACGGTCTCTAGTGCAGGCTGGACGGTCTCTGGCGCTGGCTGGATGGTCTCTGGCACTGGCTGGACGGTCTCTGGCGCTGGCTGGGCGGTCTCTGGTGCAGGCTGGACGGTCTCTGGAGCAGGTTGGACGGTCTCTGGTGCAGGCTGGACGGTCTCTGGTGCTGGCTGGACGGTCTCGGCGGGACAGGACTCTGGACGGGCTGTCTCGGCGGGATGAGACTCTGGACGCGCTGGTCTCGGCGGGACGAGACTCTGGACGGGCTGTCTCGGCGGGACGAGATTCTGGACGGGCTGTCTCGGCGGGACGAGACTCTGGACGGGCTGTCTCTGGAGTTATCCTCCAAGCAGTATCTCCCTGGACCCTTCAATCCCACGTTACTGCTTGGAGATAACGTAAGAAAGAAAACAATAAAAAATGTTTCTTATAACTCTGCCTTTCCCTGATTTTTCTCTTTCACTCTAATCTTTTATCTCCTACCTTAATATCATTAAGAGCCTACAAAATCGGGTCCATTAAAGGTTATCTGAGCGGCATCCAGTTTGATAAACAATTCACAAACCCTGATTAAAGGGATTCAAAGATCCCAGCCCACCCGCCCCGACGGCGGTCAACCCATAACACTGGACATTCTCATCAAATGTATTCAGGCTTTCCGCACAGGCTACCAGCCCCTCAGTTCCGCTCACACACTCGAGACCATGTTTAAACTAGCCTTTTAGTTTTCTTTGACACTCAGAAACCGCCATCAATTTGTGAAGCAGAGTGAGTGCTTTCCCAGTGGAGCACTTACATTTTTTCTCTTTCATCCAGAGTCTGTTGCTGTTGGTCTCACAGCGGATGCAGTGTGAGAAATCTCCTTGACAAGCACTCATTTCTTTCTCTTTTCAGGTTTTCTCTTTCCGTCCAGCGAACACTGGTCTCACAGCGGACGGAGTGAGAGCTTTCCCAGAGAGAATTTACATTTTCTCTTTCATCCAGTGAGCAGTTCGGTCTCACAGAGGACGGAGTACGAGAAAATCTCCTGAACAATCACTCATTTTTCTTCTTTTCAGGTTTCCTCTTCCGTCCAGCAAACATTGGTCTCACAGTGGACGGAGTGAGAGCTTTCCCAGTAAGAGCACTTACATTTTCTCTTTCATCCAGCGAGCAGTTGATCTCACAGCGGATGCAGTGTGAGAAAATCTCATGGGAAAGCACTCATTTTTTCCACTTCTCAGTTTTCCTTTTTATATCCAGCAAGTCTCTTCCGTCCAGTGAGCATTGGTCTCACAGAGGACGGAGCGAGCACTTTCCCAGTAGAGCACTCATATTTTCTCTTTCATCCAGCGAGCAGTTGGTCTCACAGCGGATGGAGCGAGAAAGTTCCCGGTGGAGCACTCACGTTTTCCCTTTCATTTCAGCGAGTATTTGGTATTATAGCGGATGCAGCGTGAAAACCTCCTGGCCGAGTACTCTGGGTTCAGCCGAATTCCGAGCTCGGAGCCCTCCCTCCGGACAGCACGCCCAATACGCATTGAATCTTACTAACTCAAAATTATATGTAAGTGTGAACTTGTGAAATGAAGTTTTATTAACTAAGTTCGAGAGGAGCACATTCAGGCAAAATTGTTTTGATCATATTCAGTGAAATCGACACTATAATCCGACAGAACACCATAAATAAAGTGGTTTTAGGAAAAAACCAGAGCTTCTAGCTCCATCTGGAGCGTGTTATTTGTTTTGCAAAAATCCTGCGCTCCCTGTTAACTGTGTCCAATCAGCCCAGGGGGTGTGAGATCTGACTGTCAATCACAGATCGGGCACACGCCATCCCTCGCGCACGTTACAATCACAGGCACACGCCTGAAGTTCGCGCAGTAAGGAAGAATGATGGCGGAACACTAACAAACCAAGTAAGCTCATTTAGAGTATAAATGACGTTAGCAATTGCAATATATTTGTAGATTAACCAGAGCAGCATACCTCCAAATAATCCATGGTGTTGATGAATGCTGATGAGACGGTCGCGTTCACAGATAACCTGGTGCGTACGCACTCGAGCACGAACTCTGTGGGAGGGTATTCGTTGATAGTGGGGGAGGGAAATATGAGTTGTAAACATTCAAAATGTTGCCAAAGTCCACTCAAGCAGCCATAGTTGCCGACCGCAGCTTTAACACGATTCGGCGGGAATCAGCTATCAGCAACCAATGATAAGAGGGTACATATAGACTCAGCAGTCTTACCTCGATCCATTGACAGTTTGCAGCATCCCTCCTGCACCCCTTCTCCACACTCCTAGTTCTCCACACTCCTCTTTCTAAAAAATCACTTACATAGGTACTCTAGGTTCGGCAGAATTCCGAGCTCGGAGCCCTCCCTCCGGACAGCATGCCAAATACGCATTGAATCTTACTCACTCAAAATGATATGTAAGTGTGAACTCATGAAAGGGTTTTAGTCATAACCCAAGGTGATTTCTAAGTTCATGACCCCTTAAAGTAAAAGTACAGAAGTATACAAAAACGGTATGTTTATTTTATTTTATTACATATCTATGTATATCCATACTTTTATGATGGATGGATGCACTTTTTTAGGCTTCAAAATCTCTCTTTCTCACTCCCATTATAAAGCTGGGAAGAGCCAGGATATTTTTATTATTACTTGATAATAATCGTGTTTGGCTTGTGTTTGATAATTGTGTTTGGAGTTCTCTGCTGCTTATCCACTGTGATTTGATTGGATTTATTGGTTTATTTAAAAGGGGACAGTGCAATTTCATAAAACACATGAACAGACATGGTTAAAAAAGGCAGAATTAGCCAAAAGGCTATTTTTCATCTGTTGTCCCCTGGCCAAGATGTAAAAAAAGCATTACAATACATAAAAAAAAATACATTTATAAATCTATCGGAAATTGATTAAAAAATAACTACAATAAATAACAATATGAGATAACTTAGGGTACACAGTATCTGTTACAATAATAAAATACACAAAAACACATTACAAAAAGGCTATAAATATATGAAACAGCTCTTAGTTCGGATTTTAATGCTGGCAGACATAATTGTTAATTAGCCAAATTTTCACGTTTTTTGTAAAAGCCTTGTAAGTATTGAGCTGTCTAATCTCCTCAGGTACAGAATTCCATTCGACAGCGCCCCTCACTGACCAGGCAGAGCGACTAAAAGCGCTCCTGCGCAGAGGGATGACACAGTCCCCTCTGGCAGAGCCTCGAGTGACGCGCTCAGAACTATTTCTTTGGCTGATAAACTCAGCCAGAGGAGCTGGGGCCAATTCATGTGTCACTTTGTAAATAAGATTTAAATCTGAAAACGTATGAATACTGTCCCAGTTTAAAAGTCTGTGTTTTTTTAAATTGCACAGTGATGATAGTGCTTTGGTTTTTTGTCCATGATTTTAATGGCTTGTTTATATAATGTTTCCAAAGGTCTTTTTGCGCTCTGACTTGCTTGAGACCAACTTATTAAACAGTAGTTGAGGTGGCTGAAAATCATAGAATGTAAATAAATTTGTGCAGCTTCGGTTGACATGTCATTTCGAATTGAACTGAAATTTGCTAAATTAAACTTGATTATTTTACATAATTTTTTAATATGGGCTTTAAAGGTGAAATGTGAATCTATTACTAGGCCAAGATATTTGTAATGATTTACGATTCGTAATTTTTCTCCAGCAACTATTATGTCTGGATTAAATGAAGATAAATTGGTTTTACTGAAGAACATGCCAACCGTTTTTGTGATATTTAACTGCAGGCAGTTCTCCTGCAACCAGGATGTAACACGAGTCATGGTTTTAGTTAATTTATCTGCAACAATGTCTTTAGAGCGACCATGAACAAATAGAACAGTGTCATCTGCATACATTAAACATTCCACCTCACAGCAGACATTAGGCAAGTCATTGATATAAAGACTAAATAAAAGGGGCCCTAATATTGAGCCCTGAGGAACCCCGGTAGTTAGCTTAAGAACCTCAGAAATACAGTTGTTAATTCGTACAGATTGTGTACGGTCATGCAGGTAGGATTCAAACCAGCTAACAGTATCACAAGAGAATTTAAATTGTGGAAGCTTGTTGAGTAGAACTGAGTGGTTTACTGTATCAAAAGCTTTTTTGAGATCCAAGAATACCGCCCCTACTACTCCCCCCTTATCAAGAAAAGATTTTATTTTCTCAATAAAAAGGCACGTAGCCGTTTCAGTAGAGTGTTTAGACCTAAAACCAAACTGCATGGCATGAAAAGAGGGTGAGCTACTGTTTAAGAACTGGACAGTCTGCTCTGCCACCCATTTTTCTGCAATTTTAGAAATGCCTGGAAGAATACTTATTGGTCGGTAGTTATTCACAGAGGTAGATAGACCAGACTTAAAAACTGGCGTAACAATAGCAGATTTCCAGGCCTTTGGAAACTGACCACTGGAAATAGATAGATTAATAATAGAAGCAATAGGAGTAGCTAGAGCGGATCCTGAATCTTTAAGCATGTTTGTGTCCATACCAAATACATCCCTGGCGTTAGATGGTTTTAATGTTTTGATTATATCAATGACTTTAGTCTCAGTGATGTTTGCTATGAAGAAAGACTGTGTTGCAGACACTAAATGTTCTTTTGTTTGTTTTATTGTAAAATTCTTAGAAATTTCTGCTACCGATTTAATAAAATAATTGTTAAAAACATCAGCTATTACCTTAGGTTCTGTTAAAAGTCTCCATTTGATTCAATTTGCATTTGTTTTGACCAATTTTTATGGGACTCTCCTGTCAGTTTTTTTATGTAATGCCAGGTTATTTTAGAATTTCCACGTGCACTATTCAAAGCAGTAATAAAAAAGTCTGCTTTAGATCTCCTTATTTCTCTCACTACTCTATTTCTTAACGTGATAAATTGATGCCTATTATATCCTGATTTTACAGCTAGCTTTAAGGAATGATCTCGTTCTTTCATTAATTTCAGAATAGATTCATTCAATCATGGAAGGCCATTTTTTTAGCTCGAAATTTTATTTTCCGCGTAAATTGTGTAATAATTTGCTGTATTTTATAAGAAAATAGAGAACAATCCTCGTCCAAGTTAATACCAGAAAGTAATTCATCCCAGTTTACATCATCAATAGAATCTATGAAGTTTTGTTTTTCCTGCTTTGGTATCCTAAAGGATTCTGTGGCTGGCAAAGGTTTAAAACGCTTTTTATTTAATTTTCTATTGACCATTATAAGATTGTGATCAGACAATCCAGCAAGCATATTATATGATTTCAAAATCCTTTCTGGCCTGTTTGTAAAAGCTAAATCGATTTGAGTGCTCGTAGAGTTTGTAATTCTCGTAGCACCGTTAATCACCTGAGCCATATCCATTTTATCCATTACTTTTTGCAAGTTTTTCCTGATTTGCTTAACTTCCCAATTAACATTCAGGTCACCTAATATAATAAGTTCTTTTGCAGGATTAAATTGTTTTAATAAATTATCCAGCTTTTCATAAAAATCTACATTTGATGAAGGAGGTCTATAAATAACCACAAGAATAAACGACATTTGCGGTGACAAAGACACATGCAAACCAATAAATTCCAAATCATTCTCATCTGTAACATGAATTTCACTACAGTTAAAAGTGTCCTTGGCATAAATCATAACCCCCCCTCCCTTGGAGCCCTGTCTGTCTTTACGAAACATTTTATAACCAGGTATAGATATTGCAGAGGGTGAAGTTTCCTTAAGCCATGTCTCAGAAAGGCATAAGAAGTCAATATTAGAATCAGTAAGTAGGTGGCGAACTTGATCGCTTTTTAACTTGATACTTCGTATATTTAAATGTGCACATAGAATACCTTTCGGTTTACATCTTGAGTCCCAAATTAGTTTGGAATTATTAACTGTCTGAAATACCCCAAGTTTCCGGTGTTTTATTATCGCTGGGTTTGGCGGTTTCCTGCTTCTATTGTTGACATTATTCGCTGTTGCACGGCTCACAAACTCAAAAGAAAGAGAAGATGGGGCTCGAACTTTACTTGTCGATGTAGAAAGGGCCTGACAGCCGCCTGTGAAGGCCGGCAAGTCGGCCGCTCTGGCATGGTCCGCACCAGCCTGTAGTTCGCCGACAACACCGCCCGCGCCGACCCCACAGAGGCTCCCATGGCACAGCTCAATGAGCACGATGAACTCCAGTGAGACGGCACTCCCCGGCCATCCCGGATGGCGTCCCCGTCAAAACACCCAGCCGATGCGGGCATCCCACAAGGCGGAGGGGGCAGCGCAGCAAAGCCTACACACCCGCCGCCAATCCCCGACGGACCCGCCCAACCGGCGACCACATCCGATTCAAACACCGATCCCCGTAAATTCCTTGGGATGCTCCTGCAGTAGTTAGATGTGATGATATGGTGGCTATCTGATGTTGGACCATGTGTCGGACCAGGGCATTGATGGATGTCCCCAGACAGCAAAAGGCAGATGGTGATTATTAGTGCGAGGCTCTGATGTGGCTTGAGTGCCGATTTGGTGCACTTCCTGATTCCGCTGTGCAGATGTGGATATATAAAAGTAACAGCCAGGACGTGTTTGCCGAGTCCAAGATGTTTGGTAACTTTGATGATCACAAAGTCCACTGATATAGGTTTAGTTATGCTGTTAGGACTATAAGAGTCATTCAGAATTTGACTGGTTTCTATATAAAAAAGATGTTTGTAAGCAGTGCACAAGCAAGGAGTGCTCCAGATAACCCTGCCACACCCGGCGCCGCCATCTTGGCTTCTTCAAAAATTTCAAGATAAAAGTGCCTTTCAAGATAAAAGATACTGTGTTTGTATCTCTGTTATCTGTCCTCAATGTGTCTTTGTCCTTCTCTATTCTTTGCTTTTTCTATCATCTTTTGCCTCTTTGTATGTGTTCATGTTGTTTCTTGGAGTCTCTGTAAGCTTAGAACACTGGGAAGAGCGCTCTGCCTGTAGCACACTGCTCTTATTGTGAATATTCTACTGGTATCTTGCCAAACCCATAGAAACCTAATCGCTCTAGCAGAGAGCCCACTACTGAAAGACTGTGGGTAAGGAGGCAGTTAAGTTATTATCCGAGCACTGTGGAGACTCAGCTGCAAAGCCTTGTTTGATTGGCCAGAGATGCTTTTTGATTTTCATTGCTTTTTTCCAGGTTTGATTTTTATTTTAGAAAGTGATATAGAGCAGTCTTGGCACCTCCATGCTATTTCGTAACAACTGCTAAAGGCATTTTCTGGACACTATAACAGTCCTCTGTTTCTACAACATTATACAATTTTCTTCTCTCTAATAATGGTAAAAGGACAACCTACATTCACTGAGAAAACAACAATAATTTGTTTAGTTATCTGTGTAAATGTGGTTTATTTGTTCCCCAATTATCACAGTCTGGAAGTCTGGAACACACACACACACACACACACACACACACACATTTAGCACACATTTAGCACTCAGATAACAACTCTCAGAATAGTTTTAGCAAGTTATTGAAAATAGCAATGTTAATGTATTTGGTTTGGTGGACTGAATCTGCTATGCTGCTGCTGCAGAGCAATAGGCTTGCCACTGCTATAAGACACACAGACATGCTGCTGCTGAATAAATAATCATGCATAAATACCATAGCAGGTGGAGCTGGGGGAGATGAAGGGTTTCAGAGGATAAATACTCAGTACATGTCAAAAAATTGTACCAGACAAAGCAGTAGTGGCACATGGTAAAGATAAACTCACACTTGTGTTTTGCAATATTACTGTCGGATCCAATGTAGTTGGCATTGCATCATCTTTCATTTTCTCTCTGAAAAAACCTGCATTGAACTGTGTCTTGTTTAAAAAGTAATCCTCAGTAAAATGAAGCGAACAAACAAACTGTGTCTTCCTGACATGATCTGACTGAAACTTCTCTAAAAATAAAGTTTATACATGCTTTCTTATATGCTAGGAAAACAAGGATGGCAATGCGAATTCGTCAATGTTTTTCCACAACCTGGCACTTCAAAATATCTTGTAATCTCTATCGTGGCATCTCCATTTGCAAGCCATAGAAAGCCGCCTTCATGCGATGAGGGAGACACATTCCCGTTTACACCTTGTATCTCTTTTGTCCACTTTTGACCACTTCTGTCCTGATTTCTTAGATAGGAGGGTCGATGGGTGGAAATCAGGAATGGTGAGAGAACATTGTGCTTGGTATGTTTTACATCTTCAAACCAAACTTAGGTCTTCAACCGACTAAGTTTTCACGGTGACGGTTAGAGTAACAGTTCTTGGTTTTTTCTGTGTTTTACATGGCAGAAGTAATGACTTTTAAGTTAAAACCTCTCAGTAAGTTAAAACCTCTCAGATAATTAATTCATTTGAGATGGAGATTAATAATTTGGACTACCCTAGTTGCTCTCTACAGTATGTTTGTTGCTCTTTGCAACAAGCAATTAAAGTACAACAAAATAGAAGTCTTCTATTGTGTTGAAGGACAGATGATTCACTAGAAGTGCAAGAGACTGAGACTGTTAGAGTACTCTAATACGATCCACATTGGCTAAACTAAACATCATTTGGTTGTCTGTTAATGGAACCAAACATCATTGGGTTTCATAATTTTTTTAAAAACAAAAAGGAACCAATTTCTAAATAATCAATTCTTGTTTCCCAACTCTGCATGGCATACTAAAAGCATAGTGGAGATACATTTGGGGAGTACAGCGCTATACTGTAAACACACTTGGACAGTCTTTAGTGATTGCAAACAGATGGGACACAAAATTGGATATGGTCAACAGATCAGATCTGTGGATTCAGTCTTGACTTAAGACAGCAAAGAGCCATTTGAAATTTAGTCCACGCAGTCATAAAGTGAGTTGCAATTGAGTGAAGGCATCATAAACCACTGAGGTTTGAATCAGATCAAACAAATTTCAGGCTTTTCAGAAACAGTTTGTTTTGCTTTTAGGGAAAAAGGTCCCTTTTATTTCACTTTCTTGTTTGTTGCTCTTGTTCTGGTGTTCTGCATCTACACTAAAAAAATGATATGTTAGCTTTAATTAACTTTTTTATGTCAACAGGTTCCACATAACTGGGTTACGTTAAACAAAAATTTGTTCATGTAACTTCGACATAATGGAATTAATTAATTTTAAGCGTAGATTACTGAAGCAGTGTTAAAGTTAACTAGAAAATTAAGTGAGTTATTGAGGGATTATTGATCATTATTGAAGACACCTGATGGTAACATGTAGAATCACTGAAGGAGAAACCTGGAATTTGCACATAACCGTTATGATTTTGACCCTCACATCATTAACTTGCTGCTGTACATGAGTTATATCAGCCAGATGAACAAATAGAAAAGATCTGATGGTGTTGGTTATGTTTAATATAATTGTTATTTCACAATCATTTTACCTGAATCACTGAACTCAAATAGAACCCAATTTCTAAGTGAAGTTTAATTTATGGAATATAGCAGCTCTGTCATTATGGCACATACCATTTTTAGCCATTTCAATAAAATCAAACACATTCACATTTGCACATTTTAATCTGTCCTAAATGTCTCTTGATTTCTTTTTGTCCCATTATTTTTTCTCAATTTAATGTTCTTATCAACATGGAAAAGTGGATTGGCTTGCTATGTGCAAAGTTTTTTTTTTAAATTGAAAACAACATTGTCATATACTGTTTTCAATTTCACACTAACATTCTCACTTGGAGCAAATAATCTCTCACAAAATGTAACACTGTCCATCAATAAAAGGGTGAAAGAAATACTGACAAGGTCCTGATATTGACAGGGGCGGAGAAGTTGCATCAGCTGTGTGTGTGTGTTGGCCATCATCAAGTGGTATTTCAGACTGGACGTGCTGTGATGATGATAGTTCAAAACGACAAAACACACAGATCATTTTGGTCTTGTTGATGGAATTTGGCAACTTTTAAAAGTAAAATTTCTGTTCAGAATCTTATTGGCATCCATTTTGGCCTCTCGCACTCTCCATCCACTCAAAACGTAACGTTACAGTCAGCAGTTGAACGCTCCAGAGAAAGATGTGCCTTCCCTGCTGCTTGCTCCCTGGTGGAGGCAGGTACATGTTGCACCACACACACAGACCCCACCTTCGGCCGCAGCAATGCCTCTGAGGGTGGGTCCCTGCCTTCCACCTCGCTGTCCCTCCGCGGGTACTCCGGTGGTCCGAGTGGGCTCGTTGGTTCAGTCTCTTGAAGCCTGGCTAGCGCTTCCGAGACCATCCAGGTGGCTCATTCGCACCATCCGGTTCGGCTATGCAATTCAGTTTGCTCGCCGGCCTCCCAGGTACAAGGGTGTCCTCTTCACCCAAGTGCAGAGTGAGCAACGCCTCTGTCCTGAGGAAAGAGATCATTGGCCTGCTGGTGAAGGACGCGAGTTCGAGCCGGTCCTTCCAGCCGAGATGAGGTCTGGGTTCTACAGCCCTTACTTCATTGTACCCAAGAAAGGTGGTGGGTTACGAACCATTTCTGGATCTGCGTGTTTTGAATCGGGCCCTTCACAAGCTCCCGTTCAAGATACTTACGCAGAAACGCATTTTGGAGTGCATCCGTCCCCAGGATTGGTTTGCAGTGATCAACCTGAAGGACGCGTACTTTCATTCTTGTCTGAACTGGTTTCTTCCCCTTTTATTCACTACAGCCAGTGGCGCGAGGGAATGTGGCGCCACACCCGCCTAATGAGCCGGATTCGTGTGCTTTTTTGCTCCGTTGGCTCCCTAACAAACGGCAAACCTTTTGAGTTCCTCCATTACACTCTGGCACCAGGCGGGGCGGATCGCACGGCGCCAGATCTATTACCTCTCATAAGAAGTTGTTAATAGACTGGGTGACCTTCACGGTGGTTGCCACGTGACCACTCTCCACATTCCAGCTACCCTACGGGCTAGCTCCGTGTCTTCCCTCTCGACAGATGAAATCTGTCCGTCCTTGCTGAGTAAGCTCCCACCCAACGGGCTGGGACTACCTCAAGGACTCCCGTATGTTTCACTACCCTTTGGGCTAGTACATACGTGGGTAACACTTTATAATAACTGACACGCTATTAATCATTTGTTAAGCATGAGTAAACAGTTAATTCATAATTTATAAAGTATTAATAGATATTAATAAGCAGTTTATAAATACAGCTATAAATGTTTTTTATTATTATTTATAAGGATATCTATAATGCGTTTAATAATTATATTTTCAGACTTTGTTACTGATCAATTCATAATTTCTAAATTAAGTATTACATTATTTACAAACCAGTTATTTAAGAGTTGTCAGTCATTCATTAGATCATTTAGAAAGTGTAAGTAAATGTAGTAAATACAGGTAGTTATTAAGCATTTAGTAGTGGTCAGTTAACTATGTGTGTGAGCTCATCTAAAATGAGGACTAGTTACTGTATGCTTTGTAAAGCATTTATAAATGAGATTTAAAGGTGCATCAATCTTCTAAACAGTAAAATGTAACAAACACAACACAGTGATACAGAACATAGAAATATTTATCTCCCTAGCGTGATCCCAATTCGTTGGAAACTCCTCCGACGAGACGTCTCCTTTCCCTACTTAGGGAACGAGGTGTAAGAATTTATAGTCTGCTCCGATCAAACTTCCACTCCAATATAGATTATATTGAAATGTTCCTTCACTTAAAAGAGCTTATTTATCATAGAATCAATTCCTTACAATCTTAAAAGCATCACAGGCACGTTCATCACCTGTAGTGTGGGAGCGACGGCGGATATTCAAGAACCATCTTGAATAGGGAGTTTCTGAGAGATATTATCACCTTTAAACATTTGACCGTTCTACATTGAAGTGATGTACTTTGTGTTTTACACGTTGGAGTTGTGATGATGATGTCAACTGTTTAGCATGAGAGTTCTGCCAGTCCTATTCTCTCTATTGTAAGTTAAATTGATCAGTTGGTCTGATTGGATTATCATCAAGGTGTGAATGAGACTGTTATGCTGATGAGATTAGGACTGGAGAAATGGGCTGACTCCTGTACTTCATTTACATGCTGAGGGGGAAGACGAATGGAATACAGTATAAAATGTTTGAGCTGAGATTATTTGGGGTTCATTCTCACGCCGGTGAACCCAAGGTGCGTTGTGTGCCTTGCGACTGCTATGCTGTAAATAAACTTCAATTTTTGAGATCTTCAACGTCCACTTCATTTTTCTTACACTGGCGAGCCAGCTCAGGAGGTTTCCAACAAAAAAAGCGGGGGAAAGGTAAGAAAAAAGCTGTTTTCTTTCATTTAAATGCTGTTTTGTCAGGAAACTCCTTGTTTAAAAAAATCTAGAAAAAGGAAAATTTCAGGACAGAAGAGAATTGTGTTTATTCAGTCTTAGCAGGAGGAGCTGTTAAGCCTATTCTGTACGATTTTGTTTAAGATTCTAACGGAACTGAATCAACCCGAAGTATGTGGTAACAAAGTTGTATTAGAATTGTTGTTTCTAAAGTAATTGAAACAAAGTGCTTAAGTGTAAAGTTTCTAAAGTAACTGAAACTTGGGATAAGTTTATCTCTTATAATTCTGTTGAGATTCTAAAGTAAGTGAATAAACCCGAAGTAGTGTGGTGGCAGAATTATATTAGATTTGTTGTTTCTAAAGTAACTGAAACAAATGTGTATGTTTCTAACGTATCTGAAACTGTTGGAGAAGTTGTTATAATTCTCAGTAAATTCTAAAGTAATTGAATAGACCTGACGCAATGTGGTCACAGAATTATCTAACAACTATTGCGTGTTATAGGAGGAGTTGTTAAGCCTATTCTGTACGATTTTGTTTAAGATTCTAACGGAATTGAATCAGCCCGAAGTAGTGTGGCGGCAGAGTTGTTTTGGAATTGTTGTTTCTAAAGTAATTGAAACAAAGTGCTTAAGTGTAAAGTTTCTAAAGTAACTGAAACTAAGTGTTGACCTCTTATAATTCTGTTAAGATTCTAAAGTAAATGAATAAACCCGAAGTAGTGTGGTGGCAGAATTATATTAGATCAGTTGTTTCTAAAGTAACCGAAACAAAAGTGTATGCAGCCTATTGGAAACCAATTGTGAAGCCGTAATAATTCTGAAAAAGATTCTAAAGTAACTGAATAGACCCGACGCAGTGTGGTCACAGAATTATTTCATCTTACGTGTTATAGGCAGTTGTTTCTAAAGTAACTGAAACAAATGTGTATGTTTCTAACGTATTTGAAACTGTTGGTGAAGTTGTTATAATTCTGAGGAAATTCTAAAGTAGGCCTAATTGAATAGACCCGACGCAGTGTGGTCACAGAATTATTTCACAACTATTGTGTGTTATAAGAGGAGTTGTTAAGCAGTTATTTCTAAAGTAAAGTTTCAAAAAGTGTATGTAGCCAACTTAAAACCAATTGTGAAGTTGTAATAATTCTGAGGAAATTCTAAAGTAATTGAATTAAACCCGACGCAGTGTGGTCACAGAATTATTTCACATACGATTGTGTTTTATAGTGTAGATTAGTGAGTCTGACACTGTGGCTCTGTGACATTTAAGGTCCAAAAGACTGTGGCAATGGTTAAGTTAAGCCTCAGGTGGTGTGGCTATTTTGTTCATTTGCATCCGAAGTACTGGAGCTGTGAATAATTATACTAATGGTAGTTATTTAAAATCAGACTTTGTGAATAACTATTAGATCACGATATAGTCTAAAGCCAGATAAAACTTTTGAAAATGGAAGAAATTATTGTGAAATACATTGCTAAACACGGTTCTCAGGGAATGTTTGATGGAATAGAGAATATTGTTGATAAGCCGTACAAGTGGGCGATCTCTAAGTTTGAAAATGATCCCAAAATGCCTAAGAACAAAAATGGGAAAATTGCTAATGCGCTTCAAGCACTTTTTGCTTCATACAAAGTAACTAGGAGGAGAGTAGATGAGTTAGAGGCTGAAAATGAGCGACTCAGTGTTGGGGTAATTTCTACAAAAGATTACCTGGCTAGTGAAATGATATGGAAAGAAGAAAAGGTCAAGATGCAGAATGAGATCGCACTTCTTAGAACGAACAATAGTATGCTTAAATCATCTGTGGAAACATTGTCCAAAATTTTGGAAGAAGCAAAGGCAACTTGTCAGTTTATGATAAAGAATGACACAACTGAGAAAAATCATGGTAAGACATTGTTAGGTGTCAGATTGTGTAATCCAGTTCCAGAAATGCCAGATTTGCAGGAAGACAGAGCGGAGGGTTGGGAAAAAGATTCTCAGACATTCAGTAGCCAATACTCAGACTGTAGAGTCAGATTTCCCATGGCACCAGTCCACACTACGATCGACTATGCGTACTAGTGAAGGAAGAGAAGAACCAATGACCTCTACCATAGTCAGAGGATTTAATCCAACTGAACTAGAAACTATGATCAAGAATATTGGTAAATTTGATCCTGCCAAACAAGATCCATTAGATTTTCTGAAAAACTTGGAGGAATATGCTGAAGTGTACAATTTAACAGATGGTGATGTGTGCGTTGTGTTAAGGATGTGCTTGCCTGACACTTTGTCTGGAGCCTTAACTCAGAATGTAAAGGACAGAACGGCTAATAAGTCAGAGAGGAAAAAAGGCACTGCTTGAAGTCTTAGGTGTGATGTCAGTTGATTGGGATAGGATATCTGAGATGCGCATGAGAAAAGGGGAACATCCAGGAGCCTTTTCAGAACGATTATTGGAGATGTTTAAAACTTTCAGTGGCAATCCTGATATTACTAAGAATGATGTCAGTTTCAAGACCGCCTTGATTAACAAATGTGACCCACTCACCCGGTCTGCTGTGACAATGCTTGTGACACCACTCTCTGAATACACTGACATTATTGGTAAAATGACACAGTTTTACAACAATAATGCACCAAATAGTCAAATGAAAACTGTCAAATCTAGACATCCAGTTGCTGCCGTTGGCGGGAGAGTGTGTTCTACTACATGGTCTAATGGTTTCCATCATAGACCAAGGAGATTGGCAAGAATAAATTCAGGTGTTATTATTTGCTATGCATGTGGAAAAGCTGGTCACATTGCTAGACATTGTCAAGACAGTGAGAGACCTCTTCAAAGCTTTGTCTGTCATGCATGTGGAAAGGATGGTCACATTGCAAGGCATTGTTTGGAGAAAAGAAAGGAAGATCAGGAAGTTGTTTGTTTTGCTTGTGGACTGATGGGGCACAAGGCAAGAAGGTGTCACTTGTCACACAACAGAAAGATGAGCTATCATGGTTTGCTTAAGAAAATAGGCAATTTAGAAACCCAGTTGGCACTGTTGAAAGGAAATAAAGAAGTGATTCACACCTTGTCCAACGTATCACTGCATGAGCAACAGGACTCTAACTCAGTCACAAGCAGATGCTGATGCAAAGAAGAATTAGGTTTATGATAGTAAAACATTTTAGAAAAGGGTTTACTATCAAAAGGGGGGTGATTCTTTATGATTTATGAAACATGTTTTATTAGCATTGCTATGTAGTTGTAATTTATAACAAATGTTTTAATGGCATTATGTTTAGAATATTTTTTTTAAACATTTCTGATGTTTGATGTTTTGAGATGAAATTTATGTGACTTTGATGTTTGAATGTGAAAAGATGATTGTGGGGGAAAGGGGGGCAACCTCTTCTTTTGATCATTATTTTAGATAGAAGCAGTGAGATGTTTGCCTGAAACGTGTAACCTCCTGGAGAAAGATGACATGGACGTTTGAAGGACGAGAAGGAAGAACCAGTGGAGCCAGGGGATTCTCTCAAGAAAAATAACAGAGTGCAGAGATTTCCAGACCTGCAAGATCCAGAAATCCAGGCCTAAAAGATCTAGAAACCATGAGACCCACCAGGAGATGGAGGGATGGAACTGATGAGGAGGCACAGACTCGACACAACACCAGTGACTGCTTCTTCTAGAAGGACTTAGGGTTCATGTGAAAAAGAATGGACAATGAGAAAGAAACGAGAAGAGATTAAACCATTTCAGAGACTGTGGACAGCAGTCTTTGCACATAGATGGAAAACAAGTGTGCAGAGGACAAACCCACTCTAAGAAATGCACAAAGACACAAAGACTGAACATGAAGAGACAAGTATATGCATACTTATTTGCATTATTGTTGCATTAGTCTAGTGGATACACACATGTGGATAAAGGATGTCCAAACTGAGAAAATGAAAACCACACACACACACACACACACACGCACAAACTATATTGTCTATTGATTGTTGATTGTTTGAGTTATCAAAACTAAACCAATATGCTAACATCACTGATTCACATTGTGAGAGCTTAGCTATTGCCAATTCTACTTTGGGATGTTACCTTTAAAAATGCTGTTTGTGTATGTATCATTCTTATTATCGGTCAGTGTGTTATGTTATGTTGTATGTGTTCCATGTTGAAACGTCAGGTTGAAATTAATTCTATGATCAATATTGGATGTTCCCGTTGGATGTGATGGTTCTTGATTACCTCTCTCAAACCCAAATATTTTTACAAACAAAAAAAATTAATAATTTCTTAACACAAACTATGGTAAGTCTGCTCAAGTGAAGTAGAGCTGTAACCAGTGTGCATGAGGTGTCGTTCCGATGACGGGTAAGACTCTACCGATGGCACTAGGTGGGCAACCTAAGACAGGACGGCACTGCCACTGGGCACCTGTCCACCAGGAAAGGGAGGTGTTATTTAGGAAATGGGAGTGGATGTGATGCTACTTGTGGCCAAGAGCATCAAAGGGCGGACTGTAAGAATTTATAGTCTGCTCCGATCAAACTTCCACTCCAATATAGATTATATTGAAATGTTCCTTCACTTAAAAGAGCTTATTTATCATAGAATCAATTCCTTACAATCTTAAAAGCATCACAGGCACGTTCATCACCTGTAGTGTGGGAGCGACGGCGGATATTCAAGAACCATCTTGAATAGGGAGTTTCTGAGAGATATTATCACCTTTAAACATTTGACCGTTCTACATCGAAGTGATGTACTTTGTGTTTTACACGTTGGAGTTGTGATGATGATGTCAACTGTTTAGCATGAGAGTTCTGCCAGTCCTATTCTCTCTATTGTAAGTTAAATTGATCAGTTGGTCTGATTGGATTATCATCAAGGTGTGAATGAGACTGTTATGCTGATGAGATTAGGACTGGAGAAATGGGCTGACTCCTGTATCTTGACATGCTGAGGGGAAGACGAATGGAATACAGTATAAAATGTTTGAGCTGAGATTATTTCGGGGTTCATTCTCACGCCGGTGAACCCAAGGTGCGTTGTGTGCCTTGCGACTGCTATGCTGTAAATAAACTTCCATTTTTGAGATCTT
>JAQIUQ010000570.1:0-35083 GCA_030378365.1 Hybognathus amarus
CAGCAGAAGTGGCAGGCAGGGTCACATCTCCGGTCCCTGTGTCAGGAGCAAGGTTCTCCTAGTCTGGTTCGAGACGTTTCCCTGTGGTAGTAGCTTCGGACCATCAGAAGTGACGGAGATTGAGATAGTGCCATAGGGCCCAAGTCAAGCTGTCTTCCAGTGCCCTGCGAAAGCTGGACTCCCTGAACAATGATAACCAGGAGTTCCTTTTCACAGGGAAGTACCAAGGGTCACTGGAAGCATGCCAAGGGTGGAGAAACATGCTACAAATGCCTCTGAAGGAGGACTCCGGAACACATGTAGACAAAGGACCCACATGGAGATTATGAAGCGCGCCAACCGCAGGTGGCAGAGACTCTAGCTCCAGGGTGGCAGAATGGCTTGCCAAAGGGAAACACATGCTCCAGGGAGGCTACAGTGGATAGTACACATGAGACAGTTGCCGTAGGGACCCGTGCACATGGATGCACCTCGCCGAGCACCATGGCAGCGCAGTGGTGCCGCATCATGAGTGCTGGAGGACATCAGGGCTTCAGGAAGGCTGGACTTGAGGGGATGTTGGCACTCGTGCAGTGAGAGAGTGGAGTGGGAGCAGCGAAAAGACACTCAGCGGTGCAGTACTGGCGGAAGGTAATGGAGAGGACCGGCTAATTCTCGGGAGATTCTGAGTCTGAGGAAAGGTGTAGGTACAGCCGCAGCCTCCAGGCTCTGCAGATGTCTGTTCGCGAGACGCCCCATGGCGCTGAGCCCCAAGGAAGCCACACTCCTTGAGTGGAGTGGGCCGTCACACCAAGGTGGCACGGTCGACCTTGCTGCTGGTACAACAAAACAATGGCGTCCCACTAACAAGTGAGACAGCCGTTGTTTCGAAGCCCTCCCTTCTGGCTCCCCTATGACAGACAAAGAGCTGTTCTGAGTCCTGGAACACAGCGTTCTGTGGGCAACAATGCGGAGTGCACCGGGATGCTGGACAGGACAGCATGTCAAGGCTGGGTCTGCCTCCTGCAGGAGCAGGCAACTTACAGGCCCACCACCTGCGTCCCGGAAGGATGGTGAAACCTGGGCACATGTGCCCGGCCGGGGTCTGGGGGTGGCGGTGGAGTAGCCCGACAGAACTGCCAGCAGTTCGTGGGCAAATGCTGCCAGGTCCCCTGCCTCTTGATGGAGGCCAATGCAACCAGAGATGCCGTCTTCATGGGCAAAAACTTGGTTGAGCAACTGGTGGAGACTAGAAGGAGGCCTGCAGAGCATCGAACAGACTGCGAGGTCCCAGAGACGGAGAGGGAGGGGCGAGGCGGGGTAGTCGCTCGCTCCCTCAAAAATTCTGATGAGCCAGGTTCGGTACTTGCCGATGGGTTCCATCTACTGCAACGTGGGAGCGGCAAATGGCAGGCGGTGGCTTTGAGGGTGGAGGGCGTAGGCCTGCGCTCCAACCCTTCCTGCAGAAGACAGCACGACACTGATTCCGGCATCCTTGTGCGGGTCTTCTCAGCGAGAAGCACAGCTGGGGAAGGTCCCAGCTTGGGCGTAGTGAGGCGTCTGGTCAATGGGCCCTCAGGAAGTGATGGTGCCCGCACCGCAGTGGTGGCCGAGACTGGGACCTGCCTCATCCCGTCCAGGAGCCACACGTCCAGCCTCCAGAGCTCGGGGCGGAGGGTCAGTGTAGAGTCTACAGTCTTGGGACTAGTCCTGAGTCTTGTCAGAGGAATAGGCCAGAGGAGACTCTGAGGAGAGAGCATGAGTTTGAGAACCAGTCTTGGTGGGCCAATAAGGGGCTACCAGCAAGACCTGCTCCTCGTCCTCCTTGATCTTGCACAAGCACCCGTTGCCAAGGAGCCAGCTGGAAGCGCATCTTGCGTGGGCCCGCGGCCCACTGGGGCAGACCCATCTGTGCCAAGCGGTGTACCAGACAGGTGGAACGGCGGCAGTGGGATGGTCCAGGGAGGCGGGACAGGTCTCTCTGTGCCTCCCCGAACTGGTCCCAGATGGCTGGACCGTCTGAGGATGGTACTCATTCACGAGATAGGCGGAGCTCGTGACAGCTCGCTCGAGCTGCCAGGTTCCGATCTCCTGGAAAATCTACACAGCCCGGGAAGGGGACCTAGGTGCTCTGACACTCTCCATGTCACAGGAGGTAAGGCGCGAGCTGCGACATCCGACGTGAGCGTGGGCCACCCTGGTGGTGGATGTATGCTCTGTGGGGATATCTCTCGGGCAGGAGTGCGTGTTGGTCTGGTGCTCGAAGGTCCAGGAGCAGGCGTTCTGCCAGCAGCTCGAGGCAATCTGATGTGCATGGCCGCCTTGGGGTCCTGTCCAGGAGCCCGCGGCTGCATGCCCTGCACATGGCACCCGGGTCCCAGTGGTCAACGCATCTGTGTCAGAGACGACAGAGTGCTGGAACTCGCTGAAGGGAACACCAGTGGGTGAGGGGAGGCTGAGGTCAGACAGAGGGAAGAGGCGTTGGACGGCACGCTCGGAGTCACTGGAACTGGAGCGGCCGCGATGCCATGCCCACCTCGGACTCGTAGGAAGCCCACACTGGAGGGCCCGCTCGGAGCAGTCCGAGCGGCGTCATCGCGGCTCCCGATGCCATATGCCCGGCCTGAAGAACTTTCAAGTGGGACAGGCGCTCTCTGCCCTCGAACTGTCGACAGACAGAGTGAGACAGTGATGCTGCGCGCACTAAACGTGAGGCTGCGCGAGACATGGCGGTCGAGTTCTTCTGCACGCCGAGAGAACTCCTCTGCCCGGGCAAGGTTTGCTCTTCTCCCGGGTGACCCGAAGGCCAAAGGGCTAGGTGCGGAGCCCCAGGTCTCTGTTCCGCAGAGCCGCTTGAAGGAGTGTGGCTCGCAGAAGTTCACCAGTTCGTCGAGGTGGTGCAGATGCAAACCCCGGGTGTTCGCGAAGGGGAGACTGAGGGCTGCTCAAAGCGGATCTTCGTCTGAAAAAAACCAAGGAAGAAGAACAGCTCATACACGAATGGGAGAACTGGGTATGATATGTCTGGCCTCGAACCGGGAAGAAGCGGTCTGTGTTAAAGGCAATGAGAGTCATGAATGCCAGCAATGTTCCTTCAGGTCAATCGCTGCAGGAGAAAATACAATCCTGGCTTGCACGCATCGAAAAATGCGTTTAGCCGTGAGCATATTCGACGCATGCCGATGGACGTGCGGTGGGAGGCAGATGGGTGCAGAGTGAGATCGTAACCCACCGTCTCTTTGGGGACAATGGAATAAGGCTGTGAAGCCGACCTAGCCTCGGCTGAGAGGGACTGTCTCGATTGCACCCTTCGCCAGGCAGGGTCGGCAATCTCTGCTCTCATGACCGGAGCATGCCACCGACCAGAAGCCGAGAGCAGAACTTCCCTGAAACGGGGAGGAGACCTTGCGAACTGTGAATCTGGTCATAGCCGAATCGGGTCGATTCTCGATGGCCCAGCGGGACAGGTTCGGGGAGCTCTGAGCCAGGCTCCCAGGAACTGGACCAGGCGGGGTCATGCGGGGCGCAGGCCGGCCCCCGAAGAGACAGCGCGAGGCGAGGCGACAGGCATGCGCCCAGGGGTCCAGCCCGGGCGGGGTGCGTGGTCGAAGGCTCTGCTCCTGGGATTCAGTCGAGGCCAGAGGACCAGACGTTCCCCGGGGGTCTGTTCTGTTGTCAAAGAGGTCTGGCGAACTGTGCTGCTCAGCTCATCGATGATGTCGAGTCTTTCTTTAACCATTTTAGGGTGCTGCCCACCCGTGGGTGAGCGGCGGGAAAACAAAAGATTCTCCCCCGGCCCTCTTTTCCGCGGGGAGAGGAAGGAGGGCCTGCTACCACCTCCCGGAGAAGCTCGACGCCAACACTGAGCAGCCACAGCCCGAATTCTCAGGAACGCCGCTTGGCCTGGCGTTTAGCGCGGCGCGGATCCTGGGGGCTGTGGCGCTCCTCTGCGGTCAGCCTCGAGGCGGCGGTGGCCGTGGGCGAAGGCTGCTGCTGTGGCCGTGTGGGAGGGAGGGCAGGCCGCAGGAGGGCGTCCTCTCGAGGCGGCGAGGCAGGCTGAGGCGGGGCTGCGCCCGCCCGGCTGGGTGGGGGCAGAGCAGCTGGCCGTCGGGGCAGGATGTGCTCTAATCGCCTCGAGTCTGCTCTGCGCGTCGGAGACTGCTGGGCAAAGTCCTGAACCGGCACCGCCGAAAAGGCCAACCTGGGAAAGCGGGGCATCGAGCAGACGAGTCCGCCTCGGCTCCGCGCATTTCCGCCAGGTTAAGCCGTAGGTGGCGCTCCTGGACCACGCTAGTGGCCATCACCTGACCCAGGGAGCGAGACGGCCACTTCGGTCGCCCCGGAGAGCGGGGTCAGTGGCGGCTCGAAGTCGTCGAACGAACCCTGGCTCAGTCCCGCCCTCCGGACATGTCTCTGAGCAGTTTGGGGCTGTGGAAAACCTGCAAAGTGCTCC
This sequence comes from Hybognathus amarus, assembly GCA_030378365.1. Classification (NCBI taxonomy): domain Eukaryota; kingdom Metazoa; phylum Chordata; class Actinopteri; order Cypriniformes; family Leuciscidae; genus Hybognathus; species Hybognathus amarus. Next base: position 4,433 of record JAQIUQ010000570.1, read on the forward strand.
ATCGCATGTAGGGCGGAGGCTGCCTGTCCCGCTGCACTATAGGTGCGCGCCGCCAGCAGAACGACGAGAACCTACAGGCTTTGGACGGGTGCTTGGGAGGCCCCCGGGAGGAGGCGCTCTGCGGACACAGTTGCACAGTCGACAGAGCGCTCCACCGGAGGCAACCCCGCATACCCACGGGCAGCCGCGTCCACGAGGGGGAAGGCGGGGGCTGACGGTCGGACACGGGAGGACAGAAGGAGCCTGCCATGTCTTCGTCAGCTCCGCATGCAACTCGGGGAGAAATGGTACCGGGGGTTGGCTGTGGCCTTGCGGCGGCAGCTTTGCCCAAAAACCATTCATCCATCCGTGAGTGATCGGGGTGGGGCGGAGGGTTCCACTCCAGCCCAGTACTCACAGCGGCCCGAGAAAGCATGGCCGTCATCTCAGGATCAGACACAGGCGGCGCCGGCACTCCCGAGGGAGGCAACGCCGCGTACTCTTCATCCCGAGGAATTGAGCCCACCTTGTGATGCTGTGATCGACATCACATCATCCTCTGGAGCGCCGGAGCGAAAGCAGAGGGTGCCTGCGAAGAGGCAGACGTCTGCAACGCCCCAGCGCTCGCTGGCTGCAACACTGTTGCGGTGGGTGTGGCCCGAGGAGCTGAGCGTCGGGGTATTATGCCACACTGTCACCGACAGATCACCCTGGCCGCGACCAACGAGCTTCCCCGGGTAGAGGAAGCAGATCGGGGTAACGGTGGCGGGGACTCTCACAGTAAGATCATTCAGAGTCTCGATCTCAGTGTTGAGATGGTCATATTCCCACAAAAGGAACATGAGCTCATCCACGAGGGCTGCTTTTGCATGACGAAGACCAGACATACAAAGCAGCGATCGTGACCATCAGAGGAGGACAGAAGTCGAACCACATCTCAGAAGAACACGGGCGATTCATCTTTGAAAAGACGTGCCACGTGCAGCTCTTTCAGGAGAGGAGGAAATTCACTCTGCAGCGCTGAGGCGACCAGGGAGAAGCGCAAAGTCTGGCAGACCGCTGCACAGATCGCAGGCAATGCAGAATCCCGCTGGGTACCGCCGTCACACCAACACTGGAGAGGACGCTCGTCTCGAAGAGGCTTCTGATCAGTGATAATGGCTTGTGGAGTGAAGAATGCTCTTGGCTCCGAAGCGAAAACATACTGCGGTTGCGTTTACTTCCTCCTTTTATACCCACTGGGTGGGGCGGAGTACGCTATGCAAATTCCGCAGCCCCAAGGCATTCGCATGCCATTGGCTCGTTGTTAAATACTCGAAGAGGATTGGCTTTCTATGCGAAACCCCAATCTCCGTCACTTCTGACGTAACTCGAAGTGACTACGATAGGGAACTGGTATTATGACTTTAAACATTAGCTTGGAGTGTATATGAACTGTACATTCATGATTGTATAGTTTATGTATTATTATGATAATGATTGTTTGTTGTTGTTTGACAGTGGCAACACTGGAGTAATGCTGCAGAGAGGATCAGCGGCTGGTGGTCATCTCTCCTGGATTGAACAAGTACTAAAATGTATAAACAAGTTCACCTCACAGGACTATTTTAAGAGGTAACCAATCTAGCTCACAGTGGCACAGGTGCCTACCTACAGTTTACAGTTTCATCCCTAAATGTTTTTATGTATGCATTTGATGCATATTGTCAAAATGTTCTATTGTACTATAATAGTTTCAAAATGGCCTTAATCTACATTTTCAAAATGTTCTTAAGTTTGTTTTCGAAATGTTGCTAATTCTGCATATGTTTAAAATGTTATAATGTTTACAGACAACAGAGAATACATTGCAGATTACATGTAAATCTTTTAAGTTAACTTTTGAGAAAATTTGAATCTAACTCACATTAAGAGGAAAAACATGCGCCTGTGGTTTTTTTTCCAAAATGTGTCAAAGATGCTTTCATAATGAATGTTTTTACTAATGTAATCAAAAAGGTCTTAAAGGAACACTCCACTTTTTTGGAAATAGGCTCATTTTCCAACCCCCTCAGAGTTAAAAAGTTGAGTTCTACCATTTTCGAATCCATTCAGTCGATCTCCGAGTCTGGCGGTTGCACTTCTAGTTTAACTTAGCATAGATAATTTAATCTGATTAGACCGTTAGCATCTCTCTCTCAAAAAAAAAAAAAAAAGACCAAATAGTTTCTTTATTTTTCCTATTTAAAACTTGACTCTTCTGTAATTACATCGTGTACTAAGACTGACGGAAAATGAAAAGTTGCGATTTTCTAGGCCGACATGGCTAGGAACAATACTCTCTTTCCTGCGTAATAATCAAGGAGCTTTGCTGGCGTACCATAGGTGCAGCAGGTGCAATGATATTACTGTCACATTGGAAGTTATAGCTGGGGACAATTTTCAGGGCTGCGAAATATCATTGCGCCAACTGCACCCACGGTGCGGCAGCAAAGCACCTTGATTATTATGCTGGAAAGAGTTTATAAGTTCCTAGCCATATCGCCCTAGAGAATTCATAGAATTCTCAGTGCACGATGTAACTACAGAAGAGTCACATTTTAAATTTGTTGAAACTCTTTGGAAATTGTTTTTTTAAGAGAGAGATGCTAACAGTCTAATCAGATTCAATGATCTATGCTAAGCTATGCAAAAAGTGCAACTGCCAGATCCGGAGATAGACTGAATGGATTAGAAAACGGTAAAACTCAACTGTTTAACTCTGGGGAGTTGGAAAATGAGCCTGTTTCCAAAAAAAGTGGAGTGTTCCTTTAATGTTCCATAGTCTTTAAGTTTATTGCAATAGTCTAAAGCAGACAGTAGGCTGTTTCTGTTGCTACTAGACATCTCAGGTGTCATCAAACAGGGTTTATTTTATTTTTCTTCCATTTTTTTGTATTCATGTTAATATTGACATTGCTCTTTGAAATAAAGGTATTTGATTTTGATGTTTGTATTGCTTATTTTGCATAATATTCACAATAATGCATATCTTAATAATCTGTCTATAGAGAATAATGAAGTTCATTGCAATCAATATTGAATAAATAAATACATTTAGTTATTGTATTATCTATTGTGCCTGTATACAGTAAACTGTTTAGAAGTTAAAGTAATAACCTAAACAATATTATTGTAATTTCCAAATAATCACAGAAATGTGCAGCATTTATTTTTTTTACTGTATTAGACAGTGAAATCATTTAACAGTGTGACTACTGAAATATACTGTATTTCTGGTTTACAGACTACTACTGTAAAATAACTGTATACTGCTGGCGTCTTTGCTGCCAGCTCTTTACTGTAAATTATAGAAATACAGAAATATACAGTTTTTCTGGTTTACAGACTACTACCGTAAAGTCATTTTACGTATGAATACCGTAAAAATAACGGTATACTGCTGGCGTCTCTGCTGCCAGCTCTTTACTGTTATTTTACAGGACAATTTTTTACAGTGTAATGATGAAATTGAGCGCGCACTTTTATTGTATGGGAAGTTTGCTAGCACGGTAGAAACTATTCCTCTCGATGCAAAAAACACTGCGCTAAAACATGTTATGCCGTTCAGGAGACAGGTGGCAATGTTTCTGAAACAACCTGAATTGGAGGTGTCCTTTAGAGTTTCACATGAAGGGAAGACATTACATGGTCTATGCTAGCACAGGCAGTTTAAAGTGCATCGAATGTGGAGATGTTGGACATAAAAGGTCGAAATGTCCTCATAAGGCTGGTAGTAGGGGTGTAAATAATGTCGTCACTCCTGCCGTAGATTCAGAGGCCAGTGAATCTAACTCTAATCGAGAGCAAACGATTCCCACTGTAATACCTGTTGTGATTCACACTGTTGATTCGGAGGTAAGAAACGAATCTAATGAAGAGCAAATGATTCAAAATGAAATTAAAGAAAGTGATGGCAGTGTTGTTGCATCATGTGCTAATGTAGATCATGGGAAAGGGACTTTTGACAAGACTGTTGCACTTGAGGAAAGCCTTGGATCAGAATGTAAGGAAAAGAGGATGTTCAGATGAAAGAAGTGGCTACCATTGAGGTGAGTGAGATGTTGACTCCTCAGATGGTCAGGGAGGATGAATTAAGGGAGGAGGATACCCTTTTTGATATTTCTGAGATTGGTTCGCAAAATATGTAAGAGATGTACTCATTGGATGAGATCAATGCTTTTTTGGACACAACATTTGGTAAAGTGGTAGAGGTGAAAGATTTTTTCCCAAATGTGGAAAAATTTGTTTTTTTCTGTGAAAGTACTGCAGCGTACAGCGAGTTATGATGTATTGAGTAAACAAAAGAGGTTTAGATTAAAGAAAATTGTTACGAAACTGAGGAAAAATAAAGGGCCGTCTCTTTTGAAAAATAATGGCTAAGGTGCACTGGGTGACTCTTATGATGTGTTATTTTTCTCTTTTTCTGTTTCTGTCCATTTTATTTTCTAACTCTTTTATGGACAACTTAAGAGTGGGCTCTTTAAATATAAACGGAGGAAGATAGTAGGACTAAAATTAGCAGTGATTTCTGAATTTTTAAATATAAATCAGGTTAATATTGTTTTTTTGCAAGAGACTCATAGCAATGATGAGAATGAAATTGAGTGAAATAGATGGTGGAAAGGGAAATTGGCACTAAGTCATGGGACAAACAATAGTGCGGTAGTAGCCATCCTTTTTAAAAAAAGGGTTGAATGTCAACATTCTAAATACTGAAGAAATTGAAAAAGGAAGGGTATTATTATTAAAAAAACAGTATGGGGAACATGTTTTTGTTCTAGTGAATGTGTATGCTCCAAAAATGGGGTGGAAAGAATGAGAGTTTTTGATCAACTAGATAAAGTACTTCATAATTTTGATGATGACACTTGGTTAGTGTTAGGAGGGGACTGGAACTGTACTATTAATTCTGTAATTGATAGGAATGGTGAAGAGCCACATAGTCACTCTAGTAAATTTCTGTCTAATATAATGGGAAAATATGGTTTAATGGATGTGTGGAAAAGAAGAAATATTGGTGTGAGAAGGTACACATGGTTGAAAGTTGCAGAAAATACAGTTAGTGGGGCTAGATTGGACAGGTTTTATTTGAGTAAGTTGGTTGAAAACAGGGTAATGAGTGCATTAATACTGCCAAATGGTTTTTCTGATCATCATTTGATCATATTTGATTTTAACATAAAACAATGTTCAAGACCTAGGTATTATTGGCATTTTAATGAGAAAATTCTTAAAGACGTGTCCTTTTGTGATAGTTTTAAGATGTTTTGGGAGAAATGGAAAGAAAGAAAAAGTGATTTTGAAAACCTTAGTCAATGGAGGGATGTAGGCAAGGTGCAAATTAAAAGAATTTTTTCAAAATGTTTCAGCTGGTTTTATTACAAATGTGAAAAAAAACATTACAGAGCTTGCAAAGGAAATTGAATGTTTGGAAAAGGACTTGACGAATAATGGAAGAGCACAGGACAATGGTATGCTTTTAAGCGAGAAAAGAAAGAACTTGGAACTTTGTTACAAGAACAAGTGAAAGGGGTACTTGTAAGATCAGAGATTTGTTCAATCAAAGACATGGATGCCCCAACTTCATATTTCTTTAACTTGGAAAAAAAGACAGTTCAATATAAACAGATGCATTATCTTAATTGCCAAAATGGAAATATAACAACAAATCCTGGTGAAATGGGAAAGTTGCGATGGACTTTTATTCTGTGTTGTACAGTGCGGAGGAAATGTGATCCTGATAGTGCAAAAGATTTACTAAAAGATTTAACACAGTTGGAGCAAGGAAAAAGTCAAGCTTTGGATGAAATGTTTTCATATGGAGAGTTAACAGAAGCAGTGCAGCAGTTGTCTATGGGGCGTTCTCCAGGAATAGATGGATTAACAGCTGAGTTTTATAAACATTTTTGGGGATTATTAGAGGAGGATTTTTATGAAGTTGTACAAGAATGTGTTAAATAAAATACTTCCTGTTAGTTGTAGGAGGGCTGTAATTTCACTGTTACCAAAAAAAGGAGATTTAGGATTTTTAAAGAATTGGAGGCCAGTATCCTTATTATGTTTAGATTACAAAATAATTTCAAAATCTATTGCAAATAGGCTTAAAAATGTGTTAGACTTATTGATTAATAAGGATCAGACATATTGTATACCGAATCAATCAATAATGGACAATTTGTTTTTCTTAAGAGATGTGATTGATCATGGTTGTATAAATGATTCTAATATGGGTGTCCTGTCAATAGACCAGGAAAAAGCATTTGACAGGGTAGACCATTATGGAGTGAAAACAGTCTCAAAACCTTCCACAAATGCACGCGAGAGATCCGCATGCGTAGGCACCCATCCACAAATGCATACCATGAGATCCACACACGCAAATCAATCCACAGATGCACGTGACAGTTCCACACACACACACACCACACACACACACACACACAAATCAATCCACAAATGCACGCTGACAGATCCACACACACAAAGCAATCCACAAATGCACGCTACAGATCCACACAAGCAAAGCAATCCACAAATGCACGCAACAGATCCACACACACAAAGCAATCCACAAATGCACGCTGACAGATCCACACATGCAAATCAATCCACAAATGCACGCGACAGATCCACACACACATAGCAATCCACAAATGCACGTGACAGATCCACACACACATAGCAATGCACAAATGCTTTATCTGTAATTTCATGCCAATCCAATCAGGTGCTTTATTGAGAGACACTCATTCTCTCCTTCCAGTCTCTCTGAGTTTGGTCAATACTGCTGTTGGTAAATTGTGCTTTGCTTCTCCCAATAAAAACAATAATAGATCAGTCCATTCACTATTTCAGCAAGACATTGTTACTTTATCACCTGTGACCGCTTATTGGAGTAATTTAGTTGGTAATATTTGTTGAAAAATAGTGTGGATGCTTCTACATCTCTTTTTTTAACCAATAAAGTAAAAGAGATTTATTTTTAAATAATTCATAAATGCTACCCTGCAAATCACTATCTGGAAAAGTTCAAAAAGGATATATCCTCCAGTTGCACTTTTCGTGACAACGCTGATGAAACTGTTCATCTTTTTTTGGTATTGTGCATTTACAAAAATGGTTTGGCAAGATGTTTTAGGATTTATTAGGTCTGAAATCTATAATGAATGTGTGTTGTATTAAAAGGATGTGATCCTAGTTTTTTTTTTGATTATGATAAATCTTATTATAGAAAAAAAATCCATATTCATAAATCTAAATATCTAAATGCCAAACCTCTCTTTCTAATATTGTTGAAGGAACTTGAAAAATATATATTTTCAATTAAGTCTGAAAACAAGAAAACCTTAAAAACATTATCTGTTGCAGCATTACAGGACAGCTTTAAAAAGTCTTTAAATTATTTCTGATCAAAAAAGCTGAACAACTGGTTAATATGATGATTCACCTCAAAAGGAGCGACTGAGGCAAATGTCAAACTTTTGCATGTAATGGTTTGCTTGAGAATTGTTTACTTGAGGGTAATATTTGTAAATTCTTTGAAAGAAATAATTTACTCTGTTGGTTAAATTATGTGGAAGCATTCATCCTTTCTCTAAAAATAAGGAAAGCAAAACATATAATTGCTGAAAATATATTATTCTCCAATTAATATGTGTGTGTGGGGAGGGGTTATTACATTACCACAAAGTACATTCAGAATTGCAATAATATAAGCAAAAGAAAACGTAGTACAGCCTAGTAGTTTGCTAACAATTACAGAAATAATTTAAAGACTTTTTAAAGCTGTCCTGTTATCTGAATTGTTTTCTTAATAGGCTATATATTCTGATTATATGCTGAAGAATAAAAAAGAGGTGTGCTTTTACACTATATTTGCATTTATGTATATGATATTCAGTGAAAAATGTTCAGACTTCAGTTGTCTCGCAAATCAGAAGACGAAATGAATCCAGCCATTTGAAAGACTCAGTTCAAAGGCCGTTTAGCGGCGCCCTCTGGAGGAAGACACCATATCGCATCCTTGCAGGTAATGTGGACAGATCGGCTTGTGTGCATTTGTGAATCAAGGCCGCGGAACAACAGTCTCAAAAGTCACGTGATTCGCTGTGCATGAAATTACAGGATTTTTATATTTTTTATAGTTAACACAATACACAAATAAAAACACAAACATACAAAAAATAAATGTAAAAAATAAATAAATAACAACAATGTGGGAATAATATAAATTAAACATTTTGATACATTATAAGAATTACATGACACTGAAAAAAGGAAAAGAATTACAAACAGATAATGTTTTTAAGGCTTTCTTGTTTTCAGACAACTTAATTGAAAATATATATTTTTCAAGTTCCTTCACAAATATTAGAGAGGTTTGGCATTTAGATATTTAGATTTATGAAATATGGAATTTTTCTATAATAAGATCATATTAATTATGTAAAAATGACCTTTTTAGATTTATCATAATCAACAAAACCTAGGACCACATCCTTCCAATACAACACACATTCAATATAGATTTCAGACCTAATAAATCCTAAAACATCTTGCCAAAACATTTTTGTAAATGGACAATACAAAAAAATTAACAGTTTCATCAGAGTTGCCACGAAAAGTGCAACTGGAGGATATATCCTTTTTGAACTTTTTCAGATAGTGATTTGCAGAGTAGCATTTATGAATTATTTAAAAATAAATCTCTTTTATGGGCTTCCGGTTATGGCCGCCATTGAGTAAGGCGGAAAGCATCGCTCCCACAGAGAATCCTGTTTATATTGCATTAACCTGAGTAAAACGTGACTGCACTTGTATTTTCTTTTATTTAAACTGGACACTGTTCTCTTGGCAACTTTTGAGGATGCCTCCTGAAAAACTCGATCGAGAACAAGAAGCATATGACTAACGCCACCGATGACAGCCCTTCAACTTTGACGGCTAACGTTCACCTGGCGTCGCCGCCTGAATGGTTCCAGTCAGAACTGGAGAAAGGTTTCGCGAAGATTTCAAGGCATGCTAGACGGGCGTCTGTGCGAAATAAGGGACTCGGTAGACAAAGTACACAGCGACCTTCAGGAAACGAGGCAAAAACTGTGCGAACTCGAATCACGCCAAAACGGATTTGAAGAAGCCATTGTGAGTCTGCGTGAGGACATCGCGGACGTTCAAAAAGCACGCGGAGTATGAAATACTCACTTTGAAAGATAAGGTCGATGATCTTGAAAATCGCTCCAGACGTAACAACTTAAGCCTGGTTCACACGGGACGATTTTAAAATTGTCGGCCGATTTTCCAAACCTGAGAGACCCCACACACGGCGAAAAAAATCACGGGTCTAACAGTTTTGGTCGTTCAGTGTGTGGTGCGCAGCCACACGGCAAAATCAACACATCACACACGAACCGATTTGACTCCCGAGCATTCCCAGGTCAGACGGAAAATCTCACAAAATCCCTCGAGATAAAACGTGACTTCAGAGTAAACAATCATGGCGGACGAAGAGGATGCAGTGTTTAGTTTGTTTTTAACGGAAAAAAACGTCCACCGGACATTCTGGTGAGCCATACCGCCGGGCGCGGCTGTTTGATTTTGTTTACTGCCAGTGCTTCCTCTACGCCTCGTCACCTCGCTTTCTGATTGGCTATACGCCACAGTTCACAGGCTGGATGCTCGTTCGTTCCCGGGGGACACCACACACGAGGAGAAATCGGGCCAAAACAATCCAACATGTTGGATATCCCCAATTTGAGATCGGAGCGGTCCCAGCATCCTTCCGAGCAGACGAGAGCAGTCTTAACACACCACACACGGCAGGAATATCTGATCAGATTATTTTACGATAATTCGGAGCATCCTTAAGATTGTCGGGAGGGGTGAATCGGGGCTAAAATCGGGCTAATAATCCTGCCGTGTGAACCAGCCTTTACGCCTCGTTGGTTTTCCTGAAGGGGTAGAGGGAGAGACGCAGTGTCGTTTGTGGAGGAATGGCTTCCAAAAATCATCGGGTGCTGATACAGGGGCGCTCCTTTGAAATCGACGAGCTTCACCGTACGCTTCAGCGCCGGCCGGCAGAATACGAAAGACCACGGGCCATCGTGATTAAATTGCTTCGCTTCAGAGATACAGTCTCAGATACTGAATGCTGCACGGGAGAAAAAGAACTTACATATGGCAATTCTAAAATCATGATCTTCCGAGACATGTCAACGACCCTCTACAAGAAGAAGCAGGCGTTTGCTCCTCTTAGAAGATGGCTCCGGGACCACAGTATTTCATACAGCATGCAGTACCCGGCCACGCTGAGAGTGGATTTGCCAGAGGGCGCGCGATCTTTAGACTCGAAAGACACCGCAGAGGCTTATTTGAAAACTCATCATCCAACACTTCTGTCGTCAACAAGTTCGGAGTGAGACTGTAGGTACATCGTAAATTGTAACTGGGTCTATATGGGAGCTCCGAATAGCTGTAAGAATGGACAATAAGGAATCTGTTAAATTGTCTATCTTACCATTGTATCTACAAATTGTTCTCTGAAATAGTTTTGTCCAGTTTTACCTAATAGTCTTACTTGCTCAGTAGATAGCGTAGTCAGCGTTTATTCTGTGGGTGTATGTGGGTAGCTTTAGCTTGAAGTTGCGCATGTTCAGGACGCAACATTACGCGTGTTTTTTTTTTTTTTTGGGGGGGGGGTGGGAGGGTGGGAGGGGTTGGCGGGGTGCGGGGACGGGAGGGTTTGGGGTGCCACTCTCTTGCTTCCTATTTTACTTCCATTTTCTTGCTTTTTATTTATTTTTTTTCTCGATCTTTTTGTGTTGCTTTTATTTCATTTTTGACTTATAATTGAAATAGATAAATATAACTATTTGTCCTGGAATGTTAATGGGATTAACAACAATTTAAAGAGAAAGAAAATACTGTTGTTCTTAAAGAAAAATAAGATAGACATTGCTCTTTTGCAAGAGACTCATTTGACTGAGGAGGATCATTGTAAGCTATTGCGTCAGTGGCCTGGACAAGTCTTTTTTGCTTCATATAGTTCTCATTCAAGAGGTGTTGCTATTCTCGATAAACCGCAGAGTGCCTTTTGCTTTGGAACATGTAGTCAAAGACAACTGCGGAAGATATATTGTCCTTAAAGGATATATTGCATCTGAAAGTATCACAATAGCAAATGTGTATGCCCCAATCAAGATGAATCCTCAATTTTTCCATAATTTACATTTCAAACTTTTTTTGCCCTGTACAATTATGGGAGGTGACTTTAATTTGGTCCTAGACCCATCACCTGTTAAATGTTCTGCCTTGACACCATCAGCAAGAGCTGTGAAAAACATGATGTCTGAATTAGATCTAATAGATATTTGGAAGGCTTTACATAAGTCCCAACAAGATTTCTCTTTCATTCCCGTCCACATAAAAGTTTTTCTAGAATTGACTTTTTTCTTTTGCACAAAACACAGGAATACTTAGTTGACTCATGTGAATACCTTCCACGGACCTTATCTGATCACTCCCCATTTAATCCTTACGGTTAATGCTCCTCACTACCAGAACACATCTTAGAAGATGGCGATTTAGTAACTATCTCCTCAATGACCTTGACTTTATAGCTTTCTTAAATGACAATATAGAAAGTTTTCTGAACTTTAATGTGGGCTCTGCTCCTCCAGGGGTGGTTTGGGAATCATTAAAGGCCTATCTAAGGGGAATAATTATATCATACTCATCTGGTAAAAAGAAAAAATATCTGAGACAACTGAGTTTACTTTCTAAAGACATCAAAAAATTAGAACTAGATTGTTCTGTCCACGGAGATGAAAATATGTTTCAGAAACTAAGCTCGCTGCGGCTTTGTGTATGATACGCTGTCCACCAAAGAAGCAGAGTGTGTGCTCCTTAGATCCAAACAACGATATTATGAGCATGGGGATAAAATTGGCAAATTGTTGGCCTGAGCAAATACAAAAAGAAGATGCAGTGAGGTCTATTAATGCAATACGTCGAGTTGACAATACTGTTGTCAGAGATCCTACTCTTATTAATGAGGAATTTATGCGATTCTATAAATTGTTATATACCTCCCAAGGTACTGATATGGTGAAAACCAATACTTTCCTTGATAAATTGGACATACCATCCCTAACTGAAGTTTCCAGGGACAATTTGGAGGGAGACATCACTGAGGTTGAAATACAAGAGGCCATATCATGCCTAGCTGCTGGCAAATCGCCTGGTTTGGATGGTTTCTCTATGGATTTATTCCCAAATTAATTAAGCCATTACATGATATGTATATGCAAGCTATTGAGTCTCAACATTTACCAGATTCTTCTAAACAGGCTATGATAACTCTTTTACTTAAGCCTGGTAAAGACCCCTGTCTGTGTGGCTCATATAGGCCAATTTCATTACTCAATTCAGATTACAAGGTGTTTGCCAAAATTATTGCTTTAAGATTGGAAAAAGTAATCTCACAGTTAGTACATATGGATCAGACAGGATTTATTCAAAATTGATGCCTTTTTGACAATGTTCGCATGCTTCTAAATGTAATCTTTTCCGCCTCCCAGGTGGATTACCCTGTTATTGCCGTTTCTTTAGATGCCGAAAAGGCCTTTGACCGAGTTGAGTGGCTATATCTGCTTTCGGTCCTCCAAAAGATGAATTTTGGCCCTAAATTTATTAATATGGTTAAGATGCTTTACAACCATCCAACAGCAGTCATTCAGACCAATCGTGAGGTCTCGACTCCATTTTTCTTGGAACGGGGTACAAGACAGGGTTGTCCATTGTCTCCCCTTTATTTGCGCTAGCAATAGAGCCTTTAGCTATTGCAATTCGCTCGCATGACATCATTAGTGGTTTTACAACCCTTCAGTCTCGGCATATAATCTCACTATACGCAGACAATATCATGTTGTATTTAATCAATGTAAACTCTACTATACCAGCATTGACGACTCTACTACAAGATTATGGAATCATATCTGGTTATAAAATTAATGTAAACAAGAGTGTCTCTATGCCCCTTAATATAGCTGCTACTCGATTATCTCTTAGAAATTTTCCCTTCACCTGGAATACGGATAAATTCACATATCTAGGGCTACAAATATCCAGAGATTTGTCTCAGTTATAGAACTTAAATTATGCTCCTTTACTCAAAAAAGTAGAAGGAGATTTAGATAGGTGGAAATCTCTCCCTATTTTCGTTAATTGGCCGGGTAAATTCTATCAAAATGACTATACTACCAAAGTTTTTATATTTATTTCAGGCGCTTCCCCCTGTTTTGCCAAAGTTTTTTTTTAAGGAACTTAATAGTAGTATTTCGAGGTTCTTATGGAAAGGAAAAGTGACACGGGTCAAGCTAAGTTCATTATGTTTGGCATTCCGGAATGGTGGATTAAAGTTGCCCAATTTCTATTTGTATTACTGTGCAGCTCAGCTGCGCTCAGTTTGGATTTGGCAATCAAAATGCACCTCTCCTCCGGCGTGGCGACAATTAGAGGAAGCACAAGTACAGGGTATAGCTCTTGCTGCAACGCCTTTTGTCCCTCTGAATTGCTTAAAAAAAGCCCGGATTAACACACCAAAAACAACAGACAAAAAAAAGAGAAAAAAGGAAAGAAAAGAAAAAGATAGAAAAATAGCTGAGGGTGAAAAAAATTGTTCTAGGCACGGCAGCCACAAAAATAACATTCACACTCAAACAACGCTCAAAACTCACCACACGCTCTCCACACTTAGCACCCAGCAAACGCTCACGCATGCGCACAGAGAGAGAGAGAGGTTGAACAGATCTTTATTGTTACATTATTTTCAGGATTTTACAACACCATTGTTACCTGTATCCTTTTACCTCAACAACAAACAATTTAAAATGTATGCTAAAAAGTAAAGAATAAATCTTCATCAACAAAAACACATAAAACCTCATTTATACCCCAAATTCTTAAAAACACAAGTACAGGGTATAGCTCTTGCTGCAACGCCTTTTGTCCCTCTGAATTGCTTAAAAAAATTGACTTCTAATCCTTTGATCGTAGGTACCTGTAAAATTTGTACAGACCTCAGGAAAAAGATGAAATGCAAACAAACTTTGTTCAGATCCACTGCCTTTTATTATAATCTTTTCCTGCCCTCAGCTCTTAAAGATGGCATAACCAAACAATGGTATGACTGTGGTATTCATACTTTCAGAAGAACTTTATGATGGGGATACCCTCATGTCTTTTGAGCAGCTACAACAGAAATTTTGCCTCTCTTCTAAATTTTTCTTCAAATACCTACAAATCAGACACTACATTCAGACTCAGCAAGGTGGTCGCCTATCTAACCTTTCCCTTTCCCTCCTGGAGGACATCATATCTGATAAAAAAGATCCTAAAGGTCTTATATCATTTATTTATGGTAAATTGTCCCAGTTGATGGCTGACAATCTTTGTAATGTTAAATCTAAATGGGAAAAAGACCTGGAGTGCTCATTCAGTGATGATGAATGGGAAACCATATGTGAGAAAGCTCAGACTCTGTCGATTAATAGTCGCCATAAACTCATTCAATTCAATGTGATACACAGAGTTTATTTTACCCCTGTAAGACTACATGCCTTTAAAAGTAGCTATTCAGAGCTATGTCCCAGTTGTAAAGTGCAGAGAGGGACACTGTTACACATGTTATGGTCTTGTCCTGACCTTGAAGAATACTGGGAAGGGGTCTTAGAGATAATTGGCACAGTTGTTGTTACTAATATTCCCAGGGAGCCCAGACTTATCTTGTTGGGGGACACTTCACTACTGGATGGACGAAGAGGGATTAATCTGAGGTTTGTTAGATTAGCTCTTTTAGCAGCAGTAAAATGCATAACTCTGAGGTGGAAGGACTCTAAACCACCTACTACGTCTATGTGGACTACAGAAGTATCATCATATGTACCACTTGAAAAAATTGCATTCTGTTTGAAGAAACGTCAAGACCTGTTTGTAAAATACTGGGGCAGTTTCCTCTCTTATATGGGTATAACAACAACAGGACAAAAAAAAACTAAATTGAATATGATTTTAAATGCCTTTTTCTTGTTTAACCTGTTTATGGTTTATTAGTGGCACTGTGGGAGGGAGGTTTGGGGTGTGATGTAGGGTTGTGATATGGAATATTCTTTCCATTTGTATTTTGCATTGTTTCTCCTTTATTTTTATTTTTTTTTTAAAAAACCAATAAATACAATGTTCAAAAAAAAAATCTCTTTTACTTTATTGGTTAAAAAAAGAATGTAGAAGCATCCACACTTTTTTCCAACAAATATTACCAACTAAATTACTCCAATAAGCAGTCACAGGTGATAAAGTAACAATCTCTTGCTGAAATAGTGAATGGACTGATCTATTATTGTTTTTGTTGGGAGAAGCAAAGCACAATTTACCAATAGCAGTATCGACCAAACTCAGTCTCAGAGAGACTGGAAAAAGAGAATGAGTGTCTCTCAATAAAGCAAGAGCACCTGATTGGATTGGCATGAAATTACAGATAAACCATTTGTGGATTGCTATGTGTGTGTGGATCTGTCACGTGCATTTGTGGATTGCTATGTGTGTGTGGATCTGTAGCATGCATTTGTGGATTGCTTTGTGTATGTGGATCTGTCGCATGCATTTGTGGATTGATTTGTGTGTGTGGATCTGTCACGTGCATTTGTGGATTGCTTTGTGTGTGTGGATCTGTCGCGTGCATTTGTGGATTGCTTTGTGTGTGTGGATCTCTCACGTGCATTTGTGGATTGATTTGTGTGTGTGGATCTCTCACGTGCATTTGTGGATTGATTTGTGTGTGTGGATCTCTCGCGTGCATTTGTGGATTGCTTTGTGTGTGGATCTGTAGCGTGCATTTGTGGATTGATTTGTGTGTGGAACTGTCACGTGGATTTGTGGATTGATTTGCGTGTGTGGATCTCATGGTGTGCATTTGTGGATGGGTGCCTACGCATGCAGATCTCTACGTGCATTGGTGGAAGGTTTTGAGACTGTTTTCACTCCATAGGACCATGACTATCTTTTTAAAGTGTTAAAGAGCTTTGGAATCGGTGATGACTTCATTTCTTATGTTAAATTGTTATACTCTGATGTATCAGTTCTAATTAAGGTAGGTGGAGGAATAAGTGCCCCAGTAGCAGTCACTAGAGGTATTAGGCAGGTTTGTCCTCTTTCTGGGCAATTATATCGTCTTGTAATTGAACCTCTGTTGTGTAAATTAAGGAGAGAATTGGCTGGTTTTTCAATTACAGGTGTAAAAGAAACTTTTAAGGTGTATATGTCTGCTTATGCCGATGATGTAACCGTTTGTATCTCAGAACAAAATGATGTATCAGTTTTGGAAACAAGCATCAGGCAATACGAGATGGCCTCCTCAGCCAGAGTTAACTGGGAGAAAAGCGAGGGGTTTATTACTGGCCGGTGGCGAGACACTGGACCTCCGAAACTTCCAGGAGGACTGATTTGGAGGAGGGAGGGTATAAAAGTGTTAGGTGTTTTTAGGAAAGGAAAGTTTTAAAATGAAGAATTGGGAGGGAGTGCTGGAGAAGGTAGTAGCTCGATTGTCTAAATGGAAATGGCTATTACCACAATATGTCCTATAGAGGAAGAGTTCTGGTGGCAAACAATCTGGCAGCTTCTACGCTCTGGCACAAACTCATTGTTCTGGAACCACCAAGCGAACTTATTTGTAACATACAGTGGAAAATAGTAGACTTTTTTGGAGTGGCGAACACTGGACTCGGGCTGTGGTGCTTTACTTACCGGTACAGGAAGGAGGTCAAGGTCTGGTGGATGTAAAGAGTCGAATTGTTGATTTCAGGCTGCAAGCGGTGCAGAAATTAGAGTCCTTCCACCTCAGAGTTATGCATTTTACTGCTGCTAAAAGAGCTAATCAAACAAACCTCAGATTAATCCCTCTTCGTCCATCCAGTAGTGAAGTGTCCCCCAACAAGATAAGTCTGGGCTCCCTGGGAATATTAGTACCAACAACTGTGCCAATTATCTCTAAGACCCCTTCCCAGTATTCTTCAAGGTCAGGACAAGACCATAACATGTGTAACAGTGTCCCTCTCTGCACTTTACAACTGGGACATAGCTCTGAATAGCTACTTTTAAAGGCATGTAGTCTTACAGGGGTAAAATAAACTCTGTGTATCACATTGAATTGAATGAGTTTATGGCGACTATTAATCGACAGAGTCTGAGCTTTCTCACATATGGTTTCCCATTCATCATCACTGAATGAGCACTCCAGGTCTTTTTCCCATTTAGATTTAACATTACAAAGATTGTCAGCCATCAACTGGGACAATTTACCATAAATAAATGATATAAGACCTTTAGGATCTTTTTTATCAGATATGATGTCCTCCAGGAGGGAAAGGGAAAGGTTAGATAGGCGACCACCTTGCTGAGTCTGAATGTAGTGTCTGATTTGTAGGTATTTGAAGAAAAATTTAGAAGAGAGGCAAAATTTCTGTTGTAGCTGCTCAAAAGACATGAGGGTATCCCCATCATAAAGTTCTTCGAAAGTATGAATACCACAGTCATACCATTGTTTGGTTATGCCATCTTTAAGAGCTGAGGGCAGGAAAAGATTATAATAAAAGGCAGTGGATCTGAACAAAGTTTGTTTGCATTTCATCTTTTTCCTGAGGTCTGTACAAATTTTACAGGTACCTACGATCAAAGGATTAGAAGTCAATTTTTTTAAGCAATTCAGAGGGACAAAAGGCGTTGCAGCAAGAGCTATACCCTGTACTTGTGTTTTTAAGAATTTGGGGTATAAATGAGGTTTTATGTGTTTTTGTTGATGAAGATTTATTCTTTACTTTTTAGCATACATTTTAAATTGTTTGTTGTTGAGGTAAAAGGATACAGGTAACAATGGTGTTGTAAAATCCTGAAAATAATGTAACAATAAAGATCTGTTCAACCTCTCTCTCTCTCTCTCTCGTGCGCATGCGTGAGCGTTTGCTGGGTGCTAAGTGTGGAGAGCGTGTGGTGAGTTTTGAGCGTTGTTTGAGTGTGAATGTTATTTTTGTGGCTGCCGTGCCTAGAACAATTTTTTCACCCTCAGCTATTTTTCTATCTTTTTCTTTTCTTTCTTTTTTTTCTCTTTTTTTTGTCTGTTGTTTTTGGTGTGTTAATCCGGGCCGTGTGCTACCTGCACTTGAGGAAGCATGGCGGTCCCGGATTCGCGAGTTTGAACACACTCACGCGGCGCCATGCAGTGAAGGTGGCGGCTGCTGTGAGTGTGGAGGATTGTTGTTTAGCTATAGGTGAAGTTGTAGGTCATGACTGCATTTTGTCAGCCTCAAAAATGAACAAAGCTAATGTCATATTTTTAAATAATGTTGACGAAGCAAACGAGTTAGTTGAGCGTGGGATCATTATTGATGGTTTGTTTACACCTGTTCTACCTTTATCAATGCCTTCTAAAAAAGCATTATCTAATGTTCCTCCGTTTATCAGTGATCAACTGTTAACACAATCTCTTTCCCGTTACGGCAAATTGGTGTCTCTGATCAAGAAAATACTAATTGGCAGTGGATCTCCATTGTTGAAACATATAGTTTAATTTAGGCGATTCGCCTACATGATTAGGGCTGTGTATTGGCAAGAATCTGGCGATACGATTACGTATCACGATACATTGGTCACGATTCAATATATTGCAATATATTGCGATATTGTCCATAAGGCGATATATTGTGATTTTTTTTTAAGTAGGACTATAATTTTAGAAAAAGTAATATTTAAAAAAAAAAAAAAAGACATGATGTGAATTAAAGTCAAACAAGTTTACTTTAGGTAAACAATTCAGCACTCAGAAAATCAAACTACCAGTTTGGGATTGTGGTTCACAAGTTCATTACAAAAACTTTGGTTAAATGCGTTTTTAGAAGTTGGTCATAAACTTGATAGACTTGGGGTCGCACACGGACGAGAAGCGCAGGGCAGCAAAACTCCGGAAAACTCCAGGTATACCAGACGTGCACTTTCTCTTTAGTATATGGCCAGCAATATTGTTATGTTTAATGACATGAAATGAAGATAATGTCTGTTCTATGTTATGATTGTACTATACAATTAAATACAATCGTTGCTAAATCTGCAGTCTGAAAACTTTACCTCAGAGCCTCCGTTCACTAAATGAATTGAGAATCTCACCTGAAAAATCCAATAACATCAGCAATTGTCATTCAAGCAGCTGATTTCTGTAAATGAATGAAAAACTAAAGGTATATTGCAGCATAGGGCGATGTGAGGATACATTAGCAACGCTTCAATTTTATAGCCTATAAAACTATGTAAATGGTGCTCTGTGGCGCAGCAGGATTTTGAACATGGTCCTGAGCCGTTGCTAGGTGCCGCCGGTGTGTGTACACTCATAGAGAATAATGTGTTCGAATTTAAAAGATGTGGCGCTGAGCTTCTCATCTGGTGTGCGACGCCCTTTAGACTCTCCGCTGAAACCGTTTCACTGCTGCTCACGCGACGATCCTGCTCGACGCTTATGCGCGGCTACTGCTCGCGGTGTGAATGAACGCACTCATTGATTATGACCGCCAAACAAAATACGCTCTGCTCCCGCGCCGAACTTGTAAAGACACAGTTCACAAACTGCATGGTTCCTGTCGATATCGGTGGTGCTCTCTTTACTCTGGAAACCAAAATGATTCCACACTTCGGAACGGAATAGTGCGGAAGCCGGACTTTACACGGGGTTCAGCCATATCCATATTAGTTACTAGTAACTAATTAATAAGCATTGGTATGTAATGAATAAGGACTAGCATCTAATGAATAAGTACTAGTATCTAATAAATAAGGACTAGTGTCTAATGAATAAGTACTAGTATCTTTAAAAAGATACTAGTACCTAAAGAATAAACACTAGTATCTAAAGAAAAGGCACTAGTATCTAAAGAATAAGCACTAGTAGCTAATGAATAAGTACTAGTACTTAATGGAATAGATACTAGTATCTAAAAATAAGTACTAGTAGCATGAAAATAGAGACTAGTAGGTTAAAATGATTAAATGTTAAAACGACTTGCCATACTCTATCTGTCGTTTCGACTAGTCACAATTACGTTACAGATATCTTAAATGATAATACAAACTATCCAAAATGTAATTACGACTAGAAAGACGTTGTTGATATCTACAATGTTAATTACGAATAGTCAAACTTAGCTTTTAAATGTTAAAAGGGCTTGCCATACAGAAGTGTAGGCTCAGAGAGACACTCAACATTTTCAAACCAAAATATCTGACTTGATTTGAGCTTATTATTGTTAATTAGAAAGTTGTTTGGCTTGAATAGAACAATATACACGGCAAGTTTTGTAACTGTCAGTAAAACTAACCAAGTTATAACACACTTTATGTGTCCTTTTTTAGTCATAAAATTCATTTCCTCGCCGCCACGGCCAAATAGCCGACTTCCTGTTGGGCTGGGGTAAAAAGTAAGAGTGTGAAGTATATATGAACCGATGAGATCTATGTGTACCGAGTTTCATATTATTACATGCAAGTGTGTTTGATTTATGGACCAAGTTAATTTAATTAATACACTAATTATATAAAACTATTGTCAATGCACTACAATTAAACGGGTTATATGCCTTTACTTATAAAAAAAATAAAAAATATATAAATATAGCTGCGAGCAGCGATCGCGGGCCCAAGCCGGTGGCACCGCAACCTCGGTGCCTAAAGGCACCGGGATGGCGGTACCGCCGGCTTTGGCCCTCCATCGCTGCTCGCAGCTATATTTATATATATATATATATATATATATATAAAGCCGGTGGCACCGCCACCTTGGTGCCTTTAGGGTTATTCTGCACGACGTGCAAAAACGTAACCCCTGCTTTGGAATACATACTAGTATGTATTCCACAATTGGAATACATACTAACATACTAGTCAGAACTGAATAGTTGATATCTGAATGACAGATCACCATAGAAGTCAATGGAAAAAATGTGACTAGTGACAAAAGAATAGTTACTAGTCACCATTGAAATAAGTACTAGTGTCTAATGAATAAGTACTAGTATCTATTTAATAGGTACTAGCATCTAATGAATAAGTACTAGTAACTAATTAATAAGCATTGGTATGTAATGAATAAGGACTAGCATCTAATGAATAAGTACTAGTATCTAATAAATAAGGACTAGTGTCTAATGAATAAGTACTAGTATCTTTAAAAAGGTACTAGTACCTAAAGAATAAACACTAGTATCTAAAGAAAAGGCACTAGTATCTAAAGAATAAGCACTAGTAGCTAATGAATAAGTACTAGTACTTAATGGAATAGATACTAGTATCTAAAAAATAAGTACTAGTAGCATATAAAATAGAGACTAGTAGGTTAAAATGATTAAATGTTAAAACGGCTTGCCATACTCTATCTGTCGTTTCGACTAGTCACAATTACGTTACAGATATCTTAAATGATAATACAAAATATCCAAAATGTAATTACGACTAGAAAGACGTTGTTGATATCTACAATGTTAATTACGAATAGTCAAACTTAGCTTTTAAATGTTAAAAGGGCTTGCCATACAGAAGTGTAGGCTCAGAGAGACACTCAACATTTTCAAACCAAAATATCTGACTTTCTGTGGGTCCTAGCTCATGAGTGTAAATTAGAAAGTTGTCCGGCTTGAGGAGAATATATGAATATATGAAACGATGAGATCAACATGTGTACTGAGTTTCATATTATTACATGCAAGCGTGTTTGATTTATGGACCAAGTTTTTGGACCCCGTTCCAGGGGGCGCTGTCTAGCCCCCTTGCCACACCCGGGTACCATCTTCAGCCCAGTTCTGATGGCTGTAGGATCTGACCTGTGTGCAAAATTTCAAGAGTTTTCAAACCCATTAAGGGCCCCAAAAGCCGCTAAGAGTCTCAAAATCATCAAAAAAAGGAATGTTAAAGTTTGATGCGTTGCTATGGCAACATTATCTTAGATATTGAATAATGCTTTCACAGCTCTTCATCTGGCGTGTGTTTACATTATACAGATGAAGTTTGAAGCAAATCGGGTAAAAGTAAGAGTGTGATTTCAAAGCATTTTGAAATTGAAACACTTTCTGCTGCCAGTTGGTGGCGCTATATATTTGACTCACAATAGTCACATCCATGTGATCGGCCTCTTACAACGAACACACTGCTGAAGTTTCATCAAGATCAGTTAATGTATGCAGAAGTTTTAACACACTTTCCTTTTTGATTTATTTACTTACTTTTTTTGATTTATGGACCAAGTTAATTTAATTAATACACTAATTATATAAAACTATTGTCAATGCACTACAATTAAACAGGTTATATGCCTTTACTTATAAAAAATAAAAATAAAAACTTATTTAAAAAATACCAGGCTTAAGAAATGTATTTACTTTAGCAGGCCAGACACACAGTGAAATGATTAAGCCCCCTCCCCCTACACACACACACACAGACTGTGTGACAGGCCTAAGCTCAGAAAGAGCATGATCATATTCAAACTACAATATCTGACTTTCTGTGGGTTTGAGCTTATTATTGTTAATTAAAAAGTTGTTTGGCTTGAATAGAACAATATACACGGCAAGTTTTGTAACTGTCAGTAAAACTAATCAAGTTATAACACACTTTATGTGTCCTTTTTTAGTCAAAAAAATCCGCCACGGCCAAACCGTTCGAGATATCACAAATCCGTCCGGAATTTAGCATCCTCAATGTCTTGACTTCATGCACACCGAGTTTGGTGGTGATTGGTAACAGCATGGGTTGTAATTTGATGTTTTTCTAGGACATTTATTTAAAAAAAAAAACATAATTCCCGACTTCCGTTTGAACTGTCGTAAAACTTAGAGCACGAAAGTTGTTTGGCCTGATGTGATCTATGAGTGTACCGAGTTTCATATTAATCCATGCACGTGTGTTTGATTTATGGACAAATGTTCGAATCCCTAAAAGAATGCATCCTAAAAGAATGGTAAAGTTTAATGCGTCGCCACGGCAACAGTTTCAAAGATATCAAGAATCCATTCATAGGTCTTCATCTGCCGTGTATTTACATTATACAGATGAAGTTTGAAGCAAATCGGGTAAAAATAAGAGGGTGATTTCAAAGCATTTTGAAAGTGACACACTTCCTGCTGCCAGTTGGTGGCGCTATAACTTTGACTCACAATAGTCACATCCATGTGATCGTCCTCTTACAGCGAACGCACTGCTGAAGTTTCATCCAGATCAGTTAATGTATGCTGAAGTTATGACACACTTCCTGTTTCACGTTTCTCGCCATAGTTTCGTTTCCTCGCCACGGCCAAACCGTTCGAGATATCAAAAATCCCCACACAAACTTTCATCCTCAATGTCTTGACTTCACGCTGACCGAGTTTCGTCGAATTTGGATCAGAGCTCTAGGAGGAGTATTTAAAAGTTCATTGCGTGTGTTTTACAAAAAAACCTCAATAGCCGACTTCCTGTTGGGCTGGGGTAAAAAGTAAGAACGCGAGGTATAGATGAAATTCTGCTATCGACATGTGTACCGAGTTTCATATTATTACATGCAAGTGTGTTTGAGTTATGGACCAGGTGTTCGGACCCCATTCCAGGGGGCGCTGACGAGCCGCCCTGCCACGCCCGGGTACCAGCTTCAGCCCGGCTCTGATGGCCGCGGGTTCTGACCCGTGTGCAAAGTTTCAAGAGTTTTCGAGCATGTTAAGGGCCCCAAAAGTGCCCGAATAGTCGCTAAGAAAAAAAAAAAAAAATTAAAAAAAAATAATAATAATCGGAAGGAAAACAATAGGGCTCTGCGCCTTTCAGGGCTTGGGCCCTAATGAAAACTTATTTAAAAAATACCAGGCTTAAGAAATGTATTTACTTTAGCCAGCCAGACACACAGTGAAATGATTAAGCCCCCTCCCCCTACACACACACACACACAGACAGGCAAAGACTCAGAGAGAGCATGATCAGAGAGAGCATGATCATATTCAAACTACAATATCTGACTTTCTGTTGGTTTGAGCTTATTATTGTTAATTAGAAAGTTGTTTGGCTTGAATAGAACAATATACACGGCAAGTTTTGTAACTGTCAGTAAAACTAACCAAGTTATAACACACTTTATGTGTCCTTTTTTAGTCATAAAATTCATTTCCTCGCCGCCACGGCCAAACCGTTCGAGATATCACAAATCCGTCCGGAATTTAGCATCCTCAATGTCTTGACTTCATGCACACCGAGTTTGGTGGTGATTGGTAACAGCATGGGTTGTAATTTGATGTTTTCTAGGACATTTTTAAAAAAAAAAACATAATTCCCGACTTCCGTTTGAACTGTCGTAAAACTTAGAGCACGAAAGTTGTTTGGCCTGATGTGATCTATGAGTGTACCGAGTTTCATATTAATCCATGCACGTGTGTTTGATTTATGGACAAATGTTCGAATCCCTAAAAGAATGCATCCTAAAAGAATGGTAAAGTTTGATGCATCGCCACGGCAACAGTTTCAAAGATATCAAGAATCCATTCATAGGTCTTCATCTGCCGTGTATTTACATTATACAGATGAAGTTTGAAGCAAATCGGGTAAAAATAAGAGGGTGATTTCAAAGCATTTTGAAAGTGACACACTTCCTGCTGCCAGTTGGTGGCGCTATAACTTTGACTCACAATAGTCACATCCATGTGATCGTCCTCTTACAGCGAACGCACTGCTGAAGTTTCATCCAGATCAGTTAATGTATGCTGAAGTTATGACACACTTCCTGTTTCACGTTTCTCGCCATAGTTTCGTTTCCTCGCCACGGCCAAACCGTTCGAGATATCAAAAATCCCCACGCAAACTTTCATCCTCAATGTCTTGACTTCACGCTGACCGAGTTTCGTCGAATTTGGATCAGAGCTCTAGGAGGAGTATTTAAAAGTTCATTGCGTGTGTTTTACAAACAAACCTCAATAGCCGACTTCCTGTTGGGCTGGGGTAAAAAGTAAGAACGTGAGGTATAGATGAAATTATGCTATCGACATGTGTACCGAGTTTCATATTATTACATGCAAGTGTGTTTGAGTTATGGACCAGGTGTTCGGACCCCGTTCCAGGGGGCGCTGACGAGCCGCCCTGCCACGCCCGGGTACCAGCTTCAGCCCGGCTCTGATGGCCGCGGGTTCTGACCCGTGTGCAAAGTTTCAAGAGTTTTCGAGCATGTTAAGGGCCCCAAAAGTGCCCGAATAGTCGCTAGAAAAAGAAAAAAAAAGTAAAAATATAAATATATATATATAGCTGCGAGCAGCGATTGCGAGGCCCAAGCCGGTGGCACCGCAACCCCGGTGCCTAAAGGCACCGGGATGGCGGTACCGCCGGCTTTGGCCCTCCATCGCTGCTCGCAGCTGTGCATATATATATATATATATATATATATATATATATATATATATATATATATAAAGCCGGTGGCACCGCCACCTTGGTGCCTTTTGGGTTATTCTGCACGACGTGCAAAAGCGTAACCCCTGCTTTGGAATACATACTAGTATGTATTCCACAATTGGAATACATACTAACATACTAGTCAGAACTGAATAGTTGATATCTGAATGACAGATCACCATAGAAGTCAATGGAAAAAATGTGACTAGTAGTAACAAAAGAATAGTTACTAGTCACCATTGAAATAAGTACTAGTGTCTAATGAATAAGTACTAGTATCTATTTAATAGATACTAGTATCTAATGAATAAGTACTAGTAACTAATTAATAAGCATTGGTATGTAATGACTAAGGACTAGCATCTAATGAATAAGTACTAGTATCTAATAAATAAGGACTAGTGTCTAATGAATAAGTACTAGTATCTTTAAAAAGGTACTACTACCTAAAGAATAAACACTAGTATCTAAAGAAAAGGCACTAGTATCTAAAGAATAAGCACTAGTAGCTAATGAATAAGTACTAGTACTTAATGGAATAGATACTAGTATCTAAAAAATAAGTACTAGTAGCATGAAAATAGAGACTAGTAGGTTAAAATGATTAAATGTTAAAACGGTTTGCCATACTCTATCTGTCGTTTCGACTAGTCACAATTACGTTACAGATATCTTAAATGATAATACAAACTATCCAAAATGTAATTACGACTAGAAAGACGTTGTTGATATCTACAATGTTAATTACGAATAGTCAAACTTAGCTTTTAAATGTTAAAAGGGCTTGCCATACAGAAGTGTAGGCTCAGAGAGACACTCAACATTTTCAAACCAAAATATCTGACTTTCTGTGGGTCCTAGCTCATGAGTGTAAATTAGAAAGTTGTCCGGCTTGAGGAGAATATATGAATATATGAAACGATGAGATCAACATGTGTACTGAGTTTCATATTATTACATGCAAGCGTGTTTGATTTATGGACCAAGTTTTTGGACCCCGTTCCAGGGGGCGCTGTCTAGCCCCCTTGCCACACCCGGGTACCATCTTCAGCCCGGCTCTGATGGCTGTGGGATCTGACCTGTGTGCAAAGTTTCAAGAGTTTTCAAACCCATTAAGGGCCCCAAAAGCCGCTAAGAGACTCAAAATCATCAAAAAAAAGGAATGTTAAAGTTTGATGCGTTGCTATGGCAACATTATCTTAGATATTGAATAATGCTTTCACAGCTCTTCATCTGGCGTGTGTTTACATTTGGAAGCAAATCGGGTAAAAGTAAGAGTGCGATTTCAAAGCATTTTGAAAGTGAAACACTTTCTGCTGCCAGTTGGTGGCGCTATATATTTGACTCACATCTATGTGATCGACCTCTTACAACAAACACACTGCTGAAGTTTCATCAAGATCAGTTAATGTATGCAGAAGTTTTAACACACTTCCTTTTTGATTTATTTACTTACTTTTTTGATTTATGGACCAAGTTAATTTAATTAATACACTAATTATATAAAACTATTGTCAATGCACTACAATTAAACAGGTTATATGCCTTTACTTATAAAAAAAATAAAAATAAAAACTTATGTAAAAAATACCAGGCTTAAGAAATGTATTTACTTTAGCAGGCCAGACACACAGTGAAATGATTAAGCCCCCTCCCCCTACACACACACACACACACACACAAGACTGTGTGACAGGCCTAGGTTTAGAAAGAGCATGATCATATTCAAACTACAATATCTGACTTTCTGTGGGTTTGAGCTTATTATTGTTAATTCAGGCCCAAGCCCTGAAGGGCGCAGAGCCCTATTGTTTTCCTTCCGATTATTTTTTTTTTTTTTTTTTTTTTTTTTTTCTAGCGACTATTCGGGCACTTTTGGGGCCCTTAACATGCTCGAAAACTCTTGAAACTTTGCACACGGGTCAGAACCCACGGCCATCAGAGCCGGGCTGAAGCTGGTACCCGGGCGTGGCAGGGCGGCTCGTCAGCGCCCCCTGGAATGGGGTCCGAACACCTGGTCCATAACTCAAACACACTTGCATGTAATAATATGAAACTCGGTACACATGTCGATAGCAGAATTTCATCTATACCTCGCGTTCTTGCTTTTTACCCCAGCCCAACAGGAAGTCGGCTATTGAGGTTTTTTTGTAAAACACACGCAATGAACTTTTAAATACTCCTCCTAGAGCTCTGATCCAAATTCGACGAAACTCGGTCAGCGTGAAGTCAAGACATTGAGGATGAAAGTTTGTGTGGGGATTTTTGATATCTCGAACGGTTTGGCCGTGGCGAGGAAACGAAATTATGGCGAGAAACGTGAAACAGGAAGTGTGTCATAACTTCAGCATACATTAACTGATCTGGATGAAACTTCAGCAGTGCGTTCGCTGTAAGAGGACAATCACATGGATGTGACTATTGTGAGTCAAAGTTATAGCGCCACCAACTGGCAGCAGGAAGTGTGTCACTTTCAAAATGCTTTGAAATCACCCTCTTATTTTTACCCGATTTGCTTCAAACTTCATCTGTATAATGTACATACACGGCAGATGAAGACCTATGAATGGATTCTTGATATCTTTGAAACTGTTGCCGTGGCGACGCATCAAACTTTACCATTCTTTTAGGATGCATTCTTTTAGGGATTCGAACATTTGTCCATAAATCAAACACACGTGCATGGATTAATATGAAACTCGGTACACTCATAGATCACATCAGGCCAAACAACTTTCGTGCTCTAAGTTTTACGACAGTTCAAACGGAAATCGGGAATTATGTTTTTTTTTTTTAAATAATTGTCCTAGAAAAACATCAAATTACAACCCATGCTGTTACCAATCACCACCAAACTCGGTGTGCATGAAGTCAAGACATTGAGGATGCTATATTCCGGACGGATTTTTGATATCTCGAACGGTTTGGCCGTGGCGGATTTTTTTGACTAAAAAAGGACACATAAAGTGTGTTATAACTTGGTTAGTTTTACTGACAGTTACAAAACTTGCCGTGTATATTGTTCTATTCAAGCCAAACAACTTTCTAATTAACAATAATAAGCTCAAACCCACAGAAAGTCAGATATTGTAGTTTGAATATGATCATGCTCTTTCTAAACCTAGGCCTGTCACACAGTCTGTGTGTGTGTGTGTGTGTGTAGGGGGAGGGGGCTTAATCATTTCACTGTGTGTCTGGCCTGCTAAAGTAAATACATTTCTTAAGCCTGGTATTTTTTACATAAGTTTTTATTTTTATTTTTTTTATAAGTAAAGGCATATAACCTGTTTAATTGTAGTGCATTGACAATAGTTTTATATAATTAGTGTATTAATTAAATTAACTTGGTCCATAAATCAAAAAAGTAAGTAAATAAATCAAAAAGGAAGTGTGTTAAAACTTCTGCATACATTAACTGATCTTGATGAAACTTCAGCAGTGTGTTCGTTGTAAGAGGTCAGTCACATAGATGTGAGTCAAATATATAGCGCCACCAACTGGCAGCAGAAAGTGTTTCACTTTCAAAATGCTTTGAAATCGCACTCTTACTTTTACCCGATTTGCTTCAAATGTAAACACACGCCAGATGAAGAGCTGTGAAAGCATTATTCAATATCTAAGATAATGTTGCCATAGCAACACATCAAACTTTAACATTCCTTTTTTTTGATGATTTTGAGTCTCTTAGCGGCTTTTGGGGCCCTTAATGGGTTTGAAAACTCTTGAAACTTTGCACACAGGTCAGATCCCACAGCCATCAGAGCCGGGCTGAAGATGGTACCCGGGTGTGGCAAGGGGGCTAGACAGCGCCCCCTGGAACGGGGTCCAAAAACTTGGTCCATAAATCAAACACGCTTGCATGTAATAATATGAAACTCAGTACACATGTTGATCTCATCGTTTCATATATTCATATATTCTCCTCAAGCCGGACAACTTTCTAATTTACACTCATGAGCTAGGACCCACAGAAAGTCAGATATTTTGGTTTGAAAATGTTGAGTGTCTCTCTGAGCCTACACTTCTGTATGGCAAGCCCTTTTAACATTTAAAAGCTAAGTTTGACTATTCGTAATTAACATTGTAGATATCAACAACGTCTTTCTAGTCGTAATTACATTTTGGATAGTTTGTATTATCATTTAAGATATCTGTAACGTAATTGTGACTAGTCGAAACGACAGATAGAGTATGGCAAACCGTTTTAACATTTAATCATTTTAACCTACTAGTCTCTATTTTCATGCTACTAGTACTTATTTTTTAGATACTAGTATCTATTCCATTAAGTACTAGTACTTATTCATTAGCTACTAGTGCTTATTCTTTAGATACTAGTGCCTTTTCTTTAGATACTAGTGTTTATTCTTTAGGTAGTAGTACCTTTTTAAAGATACTAGTACTTATTCATTAGACACTAGTCCTTATTTATTAGATACTAGTACTTATTCATTAGATGCTAGTCCTTATTCATTACATACCAATGCTTATTAATTAGTTATTAGTACTTATTCATTAGATACTAGTATCTATTAAATAGATACTAGTACTTATTCATTAGACACTAGTACTTATTTCAATGGTGACTAGTAACTATTCTTTTGTTACTACTAGTCACATTTTTTCCATTGACTTCTATGGTGATCTGTCATTCAGATATCAACTATTCAGTTCTGACTAGTATGTTAGTATGTATTCCAATTGTGGAATACATACTAGTATGTATTCCAAAGCAGGGGTTACGTTTTTGCACGTCGTGCAGAATAACCCAAAAGGCACCAAGGTGGCGGGTGCCACCGGCTTTATGTGTGTGTGTGTGTGTGTGTGTGTGTGTGTGTGTGTGTGTGTGTGTGTGTGTGTGTGTGTGTGTGTGTGTGTGGCTGCGAGGCAGCGATGGAGGGGCCAAAGCCGGCGGGTACCAGCCCCATCCCGGTGCCTTTAGGCACCGGGGTCGGTGCCACCGGCTGGGCCCGCGTGAGCTCTGGCACCTTGTGTAGGCCCAAGCCCTGGAAGGGCAGGAGCCCTATTGTTTTCCTTCCGATTATGTTTTTTTTTTTTTTTTTTTTTTTTTTTTTTTTTTTTCTAGCGACTACTCGGGGCACTTTTGGGGCCCTTAACATGTACGAAAACTCTTGAAACTTTGCACACGGGTCAGAACCGCGG
>JAQIUQ010000571.1:0-12500 GCA_030378365.1 Hybognathus amarus
TGTAATCATCAACGCACTTCTCAGGTGCCTGAGGACCTAGAGCGGGCTAACTAGCAGGCTCATTGGTTGCGTTTCTGGGAAGTGCTCGAAACCGGTGGAGAGCGGCGCTGAAACCCGCGCCCAATGCAGCGGACGACGCTCGCTTATTGCGTCAAAGCCCGCGAAAGGGGCGTGGCTTAAGTGTATATAAGCACTCTCCGTGGTTTGGAACAACAGATTCATTTTGATTCAGCGATCTAAGTCGCCTGCCATTGCCAGACTGAAGCCGTCGTCGTGACAAGGCACCTTCTCAGCAAGCAAGAAGCCTGAAGAACCCGGCCTCTGCCACCTCAGCCGCCTCAGGCGGCTGGCGCCGTCCGACGACTTCCACTTGCTCCTTCACGAAAGAGCGTGAGCGGTCTTTCAAGGAGTGTCTCGGCATTTCCTGCGGGCTCATGCCGCGCACGCTCGAAAGACGGAGACCGCCACCTCATCTGCCCTCTCTGTCTCGGGCTTCGAACACTGCGGAACTCGCCCTCGCCGATGGAGAGATGTTCTCTCTGCGAGGCGATGACTATGTCTTCCCCTGCGGGCAGAGCTCCTCATCGTTGAATGCGCCCAGCCGCGCCGCCTCTGACTTCTCGCGGAAGAAGAAGCGCCGCTCTCAGAGGCCGCCGGAACCTGCGATGGCTCGCGCCGCAGCCGCCGCCCCCGACCGCTCTCTTTCTCCACCCGAGCTGGACCCCCCATTGCCGGCCGGAGTGGCCGCTCTGCAGCGTCCCTCGGACTGATGAGAGGAGGGGAAGAGTCGCCTTCGTTGCACGCTTCTAAGCACGGCAAATGGCTCCCACTGGGCTCTTCGGCGTCCATGCTAAGCGGGGACCCGGCTCCGGCATGGAAGAGGACCTAATGCGCCTCCTGACTCTTGCCGTCGAGCGTCTGGGCCTGGAGCTGGTCACCACCACCCGAGTTGCCACCGAACCGATGGATGGAAAGTACCTGCACCAGCGCCCGCTCCCGGCTGGCACCCGGTCCGCTCCCTTCCTGCCTGAGCTCCACGCCGAGCTCACTGAATCGTGGAAAGCTCTCTCTCGGCTCAGGTGCCGCCCTGATGTCTCCGCCTCGCTGCGCTCGCGTGGACGGCACACCGAGGGCTATACAGCGATGCCGCCCGTCAGAAGATCTGGTCGCGGCTCACTGTGCTCGCCCTCCGCTGGATGGCGATCCTCCCTAAGCTTCCCTCTAAAGCTTGCAGAGGCGTCCTCTACCTGCCACACCCGCGCCTATGCAGCCGCTGGCCAGGCCGCTGCAGCGCTGCACTCCATGTCGGTTCTCCAGGTGCTGCAATGCGACCTGTTGAGTGACATAGCGGCAGAATGAGAGGAAATGAGCGGCCGTGCGCTCAACGACTTAAGATGCGCTCGGACCTCTCCTCGCGCCACCGAAGCTGCCGCTCAAGCGCTGGGAAGATGCATGGCCATCCTCTGTGTCGCCGAGAGACACTTGTGGCTGACGCTCGCGGACATGAGCGAAGCTCAGCGCTCCGTCTTCCTAGGCGCCGTCTCACCCTCTGGCCTCTTCTGGATCTGCCGTCACGGGCATCCGTAGAACGCTTTTCTGAGGTCCAGAAAGCCACCCAGGCCATGATTTGTTCCTGCCTCAGCCGCGGTGAACACTTCTGCAGGCCGCTCTCATGAGCCCCCTGCCAGAACGCCTCAACAACGCCGCCCGCAGCCAGCTCAGGCCCATGCCCAGCACAGGCAGAGCGGCCGCCCTCGCCCTCGCTCTCGCTCCGACAGCCGACGCAGACAGGCTCC
This sequence comes from Hybognathus amarus, assembly GCA_030378365.1. Lineage (NCBI taxonomy): Eukaryota > Metazoa > Chordata > Actinopteri > Cypriniformes > Leuciscidae > Hybognathus > Hybognathus amarus. Next base: position 1,797 of record JAQIUQ010000571.1, read on the forward strand.
CCAGCGCCCCGCCCCAAGGTCACGCTGAAGCCTGATCAGCAGAAGTCCGCCTAGCACTTCTGGGGAAAAGGCACGCTCTCGGCGCCGCGGCCGACCGCGTGAAAGTTCCAGTCCTCTGTTAGTCCCCGAACCTCGCCGACTGCAGCAGCGAATCTCGCCGAGACAAGCCGAGGTGACTAGGACCCGCTTGCGAGGCGACAAACAGCCGTTTCACGGCTACCCAGAGAGTTCACAAAAAGAGCATAAAAGCCTCGAGTGTAAAAATGTGACCACAGCACGTGTTCACTCACACTTTCTCCCGGTGCCCCCACAGAGCTCACTCCCACTCAGCGGCCTCCGGTCCGCTCAGGTAGCCAGAAAGCATAAGCACGCCCTCAAGCAGCGCGTGTCCCCTCTGCTCGCTCTGTATCACGAGCCATAAGCTCCTCTCTGAGTGCAAATCCCGTTGCCACACACAGGTTTCACGAGCACACACACAGTGTCCAGCCCGTTCCATGCAGCAACCGGGACAGCACGGCCATTCAGCCTCTAGCATTATGCTTCAAAAGCGTGGGAAGCCATTCCCGGCATATGCCCGTGGGTACTAAGCATTGTGAAAGACGGCTCCAGTTGCATCAGTTTCGCCGCCGCCGCGCGTTCCGCGCCCGGCCCCTTTCTGTGGTCAGCCCAGCTGCCGCGGGCACGCTCCGCACAGAAAATGTGGAAACTGTAACGAAAAGGCGCGATAAGAGAGTCCCTCCACCCATAACCGGGCCGGGGTTTGCGGCCGTTATTTTCTGAGTCCCCAAGAAAGACGGCGGCCTCAGGCCGATTCTAGACCTCAGATTTCTGAACAAAGCTCTCATGGCGAGATCATTCAGAATGCTGGCACGTCGAGGAACTGCTCCTCGCACATGTACGCCAGGGGGATTGGTTCATCTCCCTAGATCTGAAAGGCGCTTATTTTCAGATTCAAATACACCCTCGTCACAGGCAGGTTTTGCGCTTCCAGCCTTCGAGGGCCAGGTTTTATGGATGCGCCGTTCTCCCGTTCGGCCTTTGCCTTAGCGCCACGCACGTTCACGGAAATGTACTGGACGCGGCGCTCGCCCTCGAACCCAGGGATGCGCATTTTGAATTATTTGGAGCGATTGGCTGATACTAGCACGTTCCAAAAACAGAGCTTCTGTCGCACCCGTACAGCTCTTCTCGCTCATCTGGAAACGCTGGGCCTCTCTGTCAACTGGACAAAGAGCGTTCTCCAGCCCAGTCAAACTATCTGTCGTTTCTGGGGATGAGCCTGGACTCTACCACTATGAAAGCACGCTTATGCGCTCAGCGCACACGCCGCTTGCAGCGTTTAGCCGCTTACGTTCCAGATGAATACCCGCGTTCCAGTGAAAACTTTTTCAGAGATGCTGGGTCACATGGCCTCAGCTCCAGCCGCGCTACAGGCTAGGTGCTTTTACATATGCGCCCCCTGCAATTCTGGCTAAAGACCCGTGTACCCGCGCGCGGAGTGGACCACGGGCCGCCAGCTAATCAGAGTCACTCAGGCATGCGTTTCTGCACTACAGCCTTGGACGGTGACCGATTGGTTTCAACAGGGCGTCACGATGGGAGACTTTCTCTCACCGGAAGGTGATCTCGACAGACGCATCCAACACAGGCTGGGGTGCGGTCTGCGAGGGCTCACCGGCCTCTGGCCGATGGTCGAATCGGAGACCCATTTGCACATGAAACTGTCTCGAGATGCTCAGGGTGGGTATCACTGTGCAGTCCCTCCCGCGCATCCAGGGTCACCACGTCCTGATTCGTTAGAAGCAACATGACAGTGGTATCCTACATGACCGTCAGGGGCGGGGTCAAATCCAGGAATCTCTTCCTGCTGACACGCCGCATTCTAGTTTGGTCCCAGAGTCATCTGCTCTCGCTCAGAGCGACGCATGTCCCGGGACACCTGAACGACGGTGCCAGACATTTCTATCCAGGAACCTTCTCTCTCCAGGAGAATGGTCCCTGAACCCTCTTACAGTCCAGTCACTGTGGCGCCTCTTTGGCAGAGCGGAGATAGATCTCTTTGCGACAGAAGAGAACTCGCACTGTCCGATATTCTTCTCGAAGAGACGAGGACGCGTTAGCGCTAGAATGGCCATACCGCCCGCTCTATGCCTTCCCTCCCATCTCCCTGCTACCGCAGGTCATTTCAAGAATCAGGGAATTCGCGCACCCGGTGCTCCCTGGTAGCCCGCGTTGGGAGAATCAGATTTGGTACCCGGAGCTCACACAGCTGTCTCAGACAGCCCCGTGGCCCATCCCGGTCAGAGCAGATCTCCTCTCTCAAGCCCAGCGGCACAATCTGGCATCCCCACCCCGCAGGCGCTGGGCGCTCCATGCATGGGTGACCAGCGATTACACCGTTGATTTGCCAGAGGGGAGTCTTGAACGCGAATCGGAACACGCTAGAGCGGCATCTACAGAAAGCTCTATGCGGGCTAAATGGTCTGTATTTTCAAAATGGTGCACCGAAAAGAATTCAACCCCTTAAGTGTGAGGTCTCCTCTTTGCTCTCCTTCCTTCAAGATATGCTGGACAAGGGCAGAACCCCATCCACCCTGAAGGTTTATGTGGCAGCCGTCGCGGCCTTCGTTGGTCCCCGACGCGCCCAGTCTATTGGCAAAGGCGAGCTGGTTATCCGGCTTCCTCAGGGGAGCCAGGGAGGATGAACCCCCTCGCCCTCGGTGCCGGTTTGGGACCTCTCAATAGTCCTTGGAGGCCTTGAAAGCCCCCCCTTCGAACCGCTCGAGTCTATTGACCTCAATATATCTCTCCCTAAAAGCCGTTTTTCTGACCGCTCTTGCCTCAGTTAAACGAGTGGGCGACATTCACGCGCTCTCTTCGAACGCGTCGTGTCTGAGAGTTTGGCCCTAAACGACTCCGTCGTCATTCTAGAACCCAGACACGGATATGTGCCTAAGGCGATTGGCACCCCATTTGAGCACAGGTGATATCCTTATCGGCTCTGCCCACCTCTGATAGCGAGCCCAATGCCAACCTCCTCTGCCCGGTCCGGGCGCTGAGAGCGTACATTACACGCGCTGCCACGTTCAGACGGATCTGAGCAGCTGTTTGTGGCGTTTGGGGGACGCACAAAAGGCTTGGCCGCTTCTAAACAAACACTATCCAGATGGATGGTAGGCGCTACTGACCTCCGCCTACTGCGGCTAAAAATCTGCCTTGCCCGCTCGGCGTCAGGGCTCACTCCAGCTCGAGGCATGGCCTCCTCGTCGGGCTTGGTCCTGTGGTATTTCTATTCATGATATCTGTGTGGCCGCGGCTGGGCTTCCCCGTCCACCTTTATCAGATTTTATAACTTGGAAGTACCGGCCTTACAGGCTAAATTACTAGCGGTCTAACCCGCGCAGCGTCTAGCCACGCTTTATGGGGAATCCTTCAACCGGCTAGCCCTTTGATCTTCCCCTCCATTCTATGGAAACTTCCTATACTATGGCCCGCTATGCCGGCCGCCTCTTAGGCTTCATATTCTCACATAGACGGCGTCTGCCCTTTATTATTCTCTCCACTATTGCTCCCTCCACCCTCCCGGGGATGCTTGTCAGGTGACTGACCAGGCACGGCCGTTAACCAGGGGTTCCCGTAGCGTAAGCTAGCTTGCAGCAATGCGAGGAACCTCTCGTGAGGAACGAGTCGAGATTGCCTGAGCGTAACCTCGGTTCTCTCTAGATGAGGGAACGAGTATTGCGTTACCGGCCGTGCCCGCTCTAACAGCGATTCGCTTCATCACTATAAATCGTTGTTCCAAACCACGGAGAGTGCTTATATACACTCAAGCCACGCCCCTTTCGGCGGGCTTTGACGTGAGTGCAGCGAGCGTCGTCCGCTCATGGGCGCGGGTTCAGCGCGCTCTCCGATTGGTTTGAGCACTTCCCAGAAACGAACCAATGAGCCTGCTAGTTAGCCCGCTCTAGGTCCTGCACCTGAGAAGTGCGTTGACAATGATTACAAATTATAAAAATTTTTGGCTTCAATTGTTCGGCAAAGAAGAATCTTTCCCGTAGCGTAAGCTAGCTTACGCAATACTCGTTCCCTCATCTAGAGAGACCGAGGTTACGCTAAGCAACCGACTCGTTCTATATAGGTAATTGCAATGATGGTTAAAGTGCACTGACAAATATGTATTGTAATCTAAAATATACTTCAGTGCCATTTCTATTGAAACTTGTTTGTATATTTGGAATTTTACATTTGTAATTTTGAATTTGAAATTTAGTGCATATTAACTTTAAATGTAATGTCAAATAACACAGTTAAAGTTACAATCAAGTACTTGTACATGTGCTTTAGGATGGTTGTCAACACATCAAAATAAGATATTTAAAGCAATAATTATTTAAACAAAATTTAAAAATGATTAAATGAGTAAAACTTTTCATTTGAGATTATTACAAAGTGGACCTTTTAAAGGTGTATTTAAAAAATAATAAATAGTAATAGTATATTTACTATTAATAGTAATAGTAAAGAAACATCTTGAAATTGCACTCTCCTTAAGTACACTTTATGGCGTTACATTTCATTAATATTATATTATTGGTAAATAGTTTATATATAGTATATATATATATATATATATATATATATATATATATATATGCACTATAAGTGCACTTCTTTTTCACAAAGGAATATCATATATTTGACTTTGCAAAGACTGGAAAAGGAGAAAGTTTTTTGAAATTGAACTACACTTTCTAATAAACATTTCTAATAAACATTTTAAACATATCTTTTATCATTTTGGTTATATTTAAAAAAAATCATGTTTTTTTGCTTTGTTTCAATAAAAGGAGCAAGTTTTGACTGTTGAAATCTCAAATCCAAAAAGTATAGTTCAGGTGAATATTGGACTTTGAACTAAATATTTGATTAAATATTTCACTCTTTGCAAGAGTGAAAAGAAGATTTATTGTGGGCGAGTAGAAAGGCACTGATGCCAGCAACATCATCAGAAAAAAAACAACAACATCATAACAGCATTTCATCAGCAGCAGGAATCCACAGTTTGGCAGAACAATAGTGACTGTGAACCTTACTTCAGAAATTATTTGAGAAGAAAATAATACTTTTCCTCTATCTATTCTCCTCTTTATAGACTGTATGTTTCCAAAGTACAACTTTGTTTGTCGTCCTTTTAATTAGAGTCAAAATAAAGACAAACCATTTAGTTAATGACTTCTTCATACCAATTAATGTGTCCAAATTTGTTTGTGTTGAATAATGTTTTTAGTCTATGCAAGTTTGGTCAAAAACTATACATTAAAACATCCCCACATTAAATAACAGTTTGCACTATTTTTTGCAATTGAATTCATTTGCAAGCAAATCTACGTTAAAGTACATGAGAAGATAAAAACAAAAATCACTGCACAATTTGTCTCTATCAAGTCCTCAAAGAAAGAAGCTTTGCAAAATAAATGTATTGCATGACTGAAGTGCCAGATAGTTTAAGCTTTGCCAAATAACCTCATATCAAAGAGCAATATAGAAGCATTATGGACAGCATTTCTGCCTTCCATCATAAAGCCTACATTACTATGAAGCAGTACTCTGAGAAGTCTTTTCATGACTTTGGACCTTTGCATTTAGCCCAAATGCTCAACAGATTCAAAAGGAATAATCACACGGTTTGGATTGACCAAGTCAAAGATGCGTGAACAGGTCACATGCAAGAAAGCTTTTAAAGCTCTTATCTGATTTCTGCAAAGGCTCTTGATGCCAGCTAGAGGATATGTGCACATACATTGTATATTTATAGCTCATTTTTTGGGGGGGTTATTTCATTGTACATTTACCAGAAAACAAAAAAACAAATCAAATCAAATATATGCGGTATTGTTCTCAACCCTGTTCCCAAAAGCTACTTCACAAACTATTGTACTAAACAGGGAAATTGTTTACCTATGACTACAGAAATAATCAAATTCTGAATGGCAAAGCAAATAGAACACTAAATGTTATAAAAGGGTTCAGTTTCAGATATGTCTCTGTCTGTCATCTAAATACCGTCAGTCACCTTGCAAAGTCCCACCACTTTGAGAGCTTTACCTATCCTCAAAGAAATAAGCCAGGCTTACATATTTTATTTAAATCATTTACATTTTTATTTAAGTCAAGTCAAGTCAAATATATTTATATAGCGCTTTTCACAATGCAGATTGTATCAAAGCTGCTTCACAGTATCAGTCAAGACAACTTAACAGTGTTTTACTAGAATAAATTTACTAGAACAGTGAAATGTACAAAGTACTGTGATTGCTACGTTTGTAATGAATTTTAGGGTAAATGTAATCTTAATGCAATCCATACTGGCAAATATGTTGAAAAACATTAGTTTTGAGTAAGATTGCTATGAAATCGATTTCATTTATTTTTTTTTTGACAAAGTCTGGACAGTTAAGTGCATGTAACACTCACTGACCCCACTAGAGAGTTTTTCCTTTCCCCTGTCTCTGGAGTTTAAAATGCTGGAAACACAAAGCTATTACAGAGCCCTGACCTTAGCCAGAAAAGAAGGATTTTAATATAGACCAAATAACCAAATCCTCAACCTCAATTTAGTTAAAGTCGCAGCATTATAAATGATCAGATTGAGGCCAAGTTTACACAAAGCCGGGTATTTAGAGAAACAAATATTTTCCCCTCTCTGTTTTCAATAATAACATCGTGCACACACCCGCATAAATACGCCGTCGAGCGCCATCATAACTATGCCAAACCTACGGGCGGCAGTGTAGGGAGAAGGATAAAGCCACGCAAGCCAATCAGAATCCTCAGAATCGACAAGAGAGAACCTAAAACGCTGTTTCTCCCAGTTGACACGACAACAGATAACCGGCGTTTTCAGAAATCTCCACTTTGGCCGGAGTTTATAGAAATAATCATTTTCTGTCATAAAAATGGGGTTTCGTGTAAATGAGAGGCCAAAACGCAGGAAATATCTGTGTTTTCCCTTCGTGTAAACGGGGCCTTAGAGTCAAATCACCCTAATGCTTGTATCTTGTTTTAAGTAATTCCTCAGTATATATGAATTGTTTTTTTCCTCTTTTCAGTCTTAAAACAACACTTCAGAAGAAGCTCTGCAGCGACTCGAGTGGACCTCTCTGGCATCCCTTTATCAACTCGAGACATACGGCACGTGGCATATTACCTCCAGACCAGTGGGGGCGCTGTGATATCCGTGGATCTTAGTTTCACTGAGCTCCGGGACGAGGGCCTACGTCTACTTCTGCCCTTCCTGGGTGCATTGCCCAAACTCACAACACTGGCTCTCAATGGGAACCGTCTGACTCTTGGCATCCTTAAAGATCTGTCTGAAGCCCTCAAAGAATCCAAGATGTTCACTTGTCTTGCCTGGATTGACCTAGGCAACAACGTGGACATATTTACCATGCCACAGGTAAAAATACAGAATCTTAAAATCACAGTCCCCCTTAATATGGTATTAACACCATTATAAATGCTTAATATTTTGTAAAATATGGTTGTGCTGCCAGATATAAGGCATGAATTAACCATTAGGACATCCGTGATGCTCCTGGAACAGTATTCTTTGAACAAAATGTCATAGGTCTAACCTTACCCCTAACCTTACCCCTAAAATTAAAGACAAGATCTTTGTCTACATATCATACCTAACCCCAGCCTTAAGCATAATCTTATTCCTCACTGTAATGTTGAAGTAGGACCATCAAGGATGTTGATCCAGGAACATGGGTCTTGGGTGAATCACATTATAGATGAATATTTGATTGACACGTTGTCCGTCACCTTTTTCAACTGGCAGGGCAAACCATTTCATTAAATTCTATTCGGTTGGGATTAGTTTTCCCTGATGAGAAAAAATGAACAATAAGAAGAGATTAACATAAACCTAGATTAATAGTGGTTCTTATTGTTAGTTCATCATACCGAATGCATTAACTGATGTTAAGTTAATTGCAAAGTGTTACCATTATGTTTCATCTCATTTAGTTTGACCTTTGTCGAATATGATAAATAAAAGCGATTTTAGACCTTTTAAACCAAGTTTCTAGGTAACAGTTGTCAATTCAAGTACTGCTATCTACTGTAGGGTTGCAAAATTCTGGGAATTTTCAAAGATGGAAACTTTCCATGGGAATTAATAGGAATTTAAGGGAATTAACAGGAATTTATGGGAATAAACGGGAATGAAATGGGAATTTTCAAAGTTGAGGGTTGGCTCTTCATATGGAACTTAAATATAGTTGAGGAAAGTATATTTTAGCATAAGCTTGACTAAAACAAACAGATGCCATTCAAATACACTTGAATATCCATGCCATTCCTCAATCACAATCCGATTGAGTGAAGTAGGATGACGACGAGTGACTTCGGCGCTCGTTTAACTGAGTGAGTGAAAGCCCTGGTCGCGCACGCACACACTCTCACGGTCTTCAAACTGTCTTGCGCTCTCTCCCTCGCAGCTCGCGCATATCAATGAATTGAGTTGACTGAATATCTTTGAGAATACATGACGGTAAAAGGTCGAGTAGACAAAAGTTTTTTTCTTTCTTCTGAACTACCACTGGTTGTGAAGTGTGCTAAAATAACGTCACCTTATCATCTCTGAAAAGTGCTCCACACATTCAGATGACATAAACCACACTTTCAATTAAAAAAAAATCTATCCGTTAATGACACGTCCGATTCGCGAACTAATGACTCCTTTGAACCAATTCACTTTAATGAATGGTTAAAACAACTGATCTATCCAACACTGAACTCAAGAGACATAAAACGGAAACACTTTACAATAAGGTTCCAGTTATTAAAGTCTTGTTAACTACATTAGTTAACATTCTATTAATATTAGTTTCTATGCGGATTTACTTCATGACAAAACCACCCCAGTCCTTCTAGAATGATTCACTTCTTTCCAAATAGAGCTATTCAAGTCATCTGGAGAAATTGTTTTTATATCGCAATACATATCGTGGAAAAATAAAATATCACAATGCCATTTTTTACCAATATCGTGCAGACCTAATTCATCTAGTAGCAATGCTGATAAGTTAGATGCTAAATAAGCTAGCGTAACTTTATTTACCACATAAGGCAGATGCTAGCTACCTCATGTGTCTGTTTTTCTCTGCCTCCTGCAATATGTTTTCAAGATCATTCCAGTTGTTTAGCTAGTCTTATTTATGTATCTGTTCATGCCATTGCATTAGTATTCTTATTTCTTACAAGCTCTTGCATTGCATTAGTATTTTTACAAGCTTATTTTACAGAAAAATGCCACATGCACCATCCGATGTTCTAATATGGAATATTTCCAAAATTCCCCAGCTTAACTTCCCATGGAAATTTACCGGAAACTTTCCGCCCCTTTGCAACCCTACTGGTATCCTATCTAATATAAGAAAATATAAGAAAAAAATTATGTAAGATGATCTCATGCAGAGCACATACACTTTCTGTTACATCCACATCTAGACACCCCTACCTTAATCTGCACAATGTGTAGCAAACAAACAGCAAAGACTTTATATAGAGAAAAAGGTGCACTCATATTACTGTGAATGGGAGCAAATTCATAATATGGTGAAATAAGTCCCGCCTGCTAAATGAAAGAGCCAATCCCCAATTGGTAGAGTCATTACTTCACTTCACAAGCTCGTGATTGCACATTGGCTGATCCAGCCTGAAAAATTACGTCATGATTTGAGCGTTTAGAAATAAAAAAATAGTTGTTGTCAGATTTCATTGGTGATTTCAAATATGAAATTTATTTGTAAGCTTGGTGATCAGCTTTGGAGAATTTGACGCTTCACCATTGAAAGAGATGTACTTGCATGACTTGAATAGCTGTCCGAGAGAAATTTCAAAGATGGCCGCCAAGTGAATAAACTTGCCTTAAAAGAACTTTAGTAACAGTCATTATGTATCTCAGAGTTGTCTAACTGTTTCTACTCTGTTCTCAGTCTCTATTGGTGTCCCTGCGGCGTCGCTGTAGTCTAAAGAGCAGTCTGCCCACCATCTATGAGTACACAGAGGGTCAGCCCTATTGCTACCGCATGGAGAGTTCAATTGAAGAACCCAGCCTCTACGAAGAAGAGGAGGATGATGAGGAAGAGGAGGACCTGGAGCCATGGAGCATTGGGGAACAGAAAAGTTCAGGTAGCTTTAACCTGCGCCATTGCGAGAGGTGAACAAATTACGTTCACAAGACGGGGATCAAGAAAGAACGGGAGAGCACAAGCAAGAGATTCCTCTTCTCTCTGTACCATTTCTCCCAATCAACACCTTTTACCACCTTTCTCCTCCACCGCAGCTCCATGACCTTCCCATTGTGGTTATGTGTGAACCAACAGCATCACATATAAAGAGCCACAGCAAACGGTGAAACACGGCAGTTTGAAACGCTTCACCATTGACTTACTGTGTCGGCAGATGACGCTCCTTGACTCGAGGTGGGGGTTCATTGGAGGCAACCACAGAGAGATGCTTTCTTACGCCCCTCTCCGGTCACAAAGAACCAGTGACGGATGGGAAAAACGAGAATTAGAAATCCCAGAGTCAATCGACTGGCTGATTCATACCAACGGTGGATGTGAAGCGCTATGGAACTAAGGTACGGTTAGGAATTTTGTGGGGTCGGGTCAGGTTCGGTCGTATTTGTCA
>JAQIUQ010000571.1:17500-117414 GCA_030378365.1 Hybognathus amarus
GCCGCCCTGTCAAGGACGCTCGTCAAAAAGTACGGGGAAGCTTGTTGACGCTTTGAACTTTCTGAAGTTGCAGGGAGAATAGAAGTGTCACAACATGAAATGAAATTTCATGTTGGGGCGGCGTGGTGGTCGGCGTGGGGGAAAGCAGCGCGACCATCGTATGTATTTGAATGACAAAAATGTCATATTGAGAGTCATTTACGCCTGCCGACCGGCAACGGTACATTGCAAAATGAACTGTAATAGGTTATGATGGCCCTTATTTAATTAAAAACTGGGTCAATGACCAACACAGTCTCATGAAGATGCGTATCTATACCACGAGTGTCATTTCTCGTGGCATTTATACGCCAAAAATGGTTTTTGCGTGTATATGGTACGCACTAAAAAACCCTGGGTTAGGTTTAGCGGGGAGGGGGGTGGGGAGTTCGTGCATATTATACGCCAAAAAGTGCGTATCATATGTACGCGAAAATCGCGTGCCATATACACGCAAAAACTGTTTTTGGCGTATAAATGCCACGAGAAATGACATTCGTGCCATAGATACTAACTTTCATGAGATTGGGCTCCAATGACCCAACTAAATGGCCAGAGGTGTCGTTTCCAGACTATTGTTATCTGGTTGAATCTCCAGGTAAGACAGCGGTAGTTACCAGTAACATAAGCCTATAACTCAATCAACTTGTGTATGGGTTACTATAAGTCCATAAAACCTTGTCACTTACCAATTGTACGTATGCTTCACTCCAAACTATTAATCCTTTTGTAAAACGGTGATCAGTAGTAGCTACGAAGTTGCAGAGGGACTTTGCTGACAGTTATCCGAATTCTCACAGACTGCAGTCTGTATTGAGCTGATAACCCTTAGCTGATAACGCTAATGTGAATGAGACATCCCTTATGAAAAACAACTAAAGGAATCTTGTAGTATTTTAGGACAAAATATTATAGTAACGTTAATCCTATAGGAATACTATAGTATTTTGGGACATAGCCTAGAAGTATAGAGGTATTAAAGAACATTACAGAAGTATTATACACTACTATACGTAACAGCTTCCTTTTACAGTACAGTTCTTACAGTGTACTTACAGTGTACTTACCTAGAAAGTACTGGCTAATATTAGGTAAGTACATGGAACAGGGGTAGGTTTAGAGGTAGGTTCAGGGTTAGTACTAGTTATTACCCAGTAATTGTAGTTACTAAAATAAGTACATAGTATTTACATGGGTAACTGGACTGTAAAAGGAAGCGGTACCAATACTTATAGCCATAGGATTACTATAGTTCTTTTTCGTAAGGGATGTAACATCTGGCCCACTGCCCAATACGAGTTAAACATCTACTACTATTGAGAATGAGGAGTTGATGTCATTGTACAAAGCCCCTCCCCTCTCCGCCATGTTGGTTGGATTCCCACGGCAAACCAGTATTGTTTACGTGTGTTTTTAGCTCGATAGTAGAGGAGTTTCTCGCAATTCCGCACTGTTTTACCATGCCTGGAAGTCACTGCTGCGTTAAAAACTCCTCCAGTAACTCACACGAGTCATGGAAAACATAGGAACAATGGAATACAGTTTTTTAGGTTATCGAAATGGACACAGCTTCAGGAAGAGTATCTGACGGGGAGACGCTGGATTGCATGGTTGGCTGATGCCTTTAGTATACGATTTTCACTGTTTGCTGTGCCTTAACGAACATACGAACATTCTAAAAGCGTTGCCACTGGTAACGATAGCGTCTCCTACCATCATGGCTCAGACCCCGCCCAAATCGGCACGTGACTCCTCATTCTCAATATCACACAGGGATCTACTCACACAGTAATCTAATAAGTTATGATTAATTTTGCCATTTTGTCCTCCTATCCGGTTCTGTATGTATGTAAGAAAGGATGTAGAACTTCAATTTATAATTTGTTTGTTTATTGGTGGTATCGGAAAACGACACAGCAACTCTTCGGCCTGATTGTCGTATGTATTTCAATGAGCGACAAGGCAATGTTTTTCCCCACGGGCTAAATTCACATCACGTGACGGGGCGTTCCGGGGGCGTTCCCAGATCAACCGACTGTATCTATACATTGAAGAAACCTTTATTAATAACAGCATTTTTATAACTGTTTTGGTCACATTTGGTCTGGAAAAAAAATAGTTAGCTATTATTATTATTATTGCAGTCAAATCGGTGTCACCATGAGCAAATTAATTGCATTCCCGCTTTAAAACGAGCGTTCGTAAATATTTTGAATATAAGTTGCGCTGATGCGGTCCCTATAAGTAAACAACATCATGTCATAAATGATACGAAACCAGTAGGAAGCACAGAAACACGATGATAGGAATGGTAGGAATGAAAGTTTACATTCATGTTTCTCCAGAATCAGCCAACGTGAAGGACGTCTGTATTCCGATTGGTTGCTGCCGTTGCCGCTGAACCGCGTCACAGCTCATTACCATAAAGTTGAGCTTCTTTCTACTTTCTAAGTAACGCTCAAAACGCCCAAAACGCGACTTGACGCTCCTTGCAGCTGAGAAAAGCCAGCTTCCATTGAAAAGTGAATGACTTCCCATTTCTGTCACATCAGTCAGGAGGATGAAGAATGAGCGTCTAAGGCCCGTCACTTCTAAGGATATTGCTTGTGGCTAAAGAAACTCTTATTGACAAATTAGTAAGTAATAGCTCACAGATGAATGTGTTAGATACTTCTGTGGAATTACTAATTATTCGGATTCTTATTATAAAGTGAAGATCATTGGAACTAACTAGTAATTACTCAAGTGTTACTAAAGACATTTTCTAAAAGTATACTAAAGTTCACCAAAAATCTCAAACGTTTGCACAAATCATGACTAGATCATGTAGTAACACTTGAGTAATTACTAGTTAGTTCCAATGTTCTTCACTTTATAATATGAATCCAAATAATTAGTAATTCCCACTGAAGTATCTAGTAACACTTTCATCCGTGAGCTATTACTTACTAATTCGTCAATAAGAGTTTATTTTAGTTAATAGTAGTTACTAGATTGTTAATAAACTTTTTCAGTAGTTCTCTGGGAAGTATTAAAAAAATAGTAGTTACTGATTACTTAATAGTGAACTACCACTTTCGTCTGTGCGCTATTACTTACTAGTTCGTTAATCAGAGTTTCTTGTTAGTTAATAATAGTTACTAGATTGTTAATATTGTGTTACTCATTAGTTCTTGTGTAGTTATTCATTAACGAAGGAACCGTATTCTAAAGTGTTACCCCTTTTTCATTTTGATGGTTTTTTTTAAGTAAAAACCAAGCAAACGTCATAAGTTGACCTCAGACAACAATATAATTTTTTTTAAAAAGCAAGTTCTTGACCCCTTTAAGTCTCAGAAGCAAAAAAAAAATGTTTGTCCATGTATTTATGCCTGTCATGTATTTCCATACCTCCGCCAAAGCCAGTTGTGTTCTTATCCAAAAGAAAAGTAACAACTGAAGGCTGTTTTTTTAATGGATATCAATGGAGGAGAGGCTTCACAATGCTGAATAAACTGCTTTCTAGGAAATAGCTTCTCATTTAATGAACCGACAGCCCGTCAGCTAATCTTCAACATGTTTGCTCAGAAATATTTGTTTTGGATTGATCTACTTTAGATTACACTGAAATGCTGTTTTATAAGATAGATCACGGACAATTACGTGACGGGTATGATTCAGTTTACGGCTCTTTTCAGTCATTTCTATGGTATCCTATGGTGACTGAATGTCGCACTACACTGAATGAAATGTAATGACGTCAAGGCTGTAATTATCAATAAGTTATAGTAGCTGCTATACTTTGCCAAATGGTTGAGGCACATACACTCATATATCCCAATAATAAGAGCATTATTCCTCCACTTACCCGGCTCGCACATTGACCAATCAAAAGACAGTCCTCTAAAAGTCACCTTCACTTACACTCACCGGCCACTTTATTAGGTACCCCATGCTAGTAACGGGTTGGACCCCTTTTGCCTTCAGAACTGCCTCAATTCTTCGTGGCATAGATTCAACAAGGTGCTGGAAGTATTCCTCAGGGAGTTTGGTCCATATTGACATGATGGCATCACACAGTTGCCGCAGATTTGTCGGCTGCACATCCATGATGCGAATCTCCCGTTCCACCACATCCCAAAGATGCTCTAATGGATTGAGATCTGGTGACTGTGGAGGCCATTTGAGTACAGCGAACTCATTGTCATGTTCAAGAAACCAGTCTGAGATGATTCCAGCTTTATGACATGGCACATTATCCTGCTGAAAGTAGCCATCAGAAGTTGGGTACATTGTGGTCATAAAGGGATGGACATGGTCAGCAACAGATACTCAGGTAGGCTGTGAGCGTTCAACGATGCTCAATTGGTACCAAGGGGCCCAAAGAGTGCCAAGAAAATATTCCCCACACCATGACACCACCACCACCATCCTGAACCGTTGATACAAGGCAGGATGGATCCATGCTTTCATGTTGTAGACGCCGAATTCTGACCCTACCATCCGAATGTCGCAGCAGAAATCGAGACTCATCAGACCAGGCAACGTTTTTCCAATGTTCTATTGTCCAATTTCGATGAGCTTCTGCAAATTGTAGCCTCAGTTTCCTGTTCTTAGATGAAAGGAGTGGCACCCGGTGTGGTCTTCTGCTGCTGTAGCCCATCTGCCTCAAAGTTCGACGTACTGTGCATTCAGAGATGCTCTTCTGCCCACCTTGGTTGTAACGGGTGGTTGTTTGAGTCACTGTTGCCCTTCTATCAGCTCGAACCAGTCTGGCCATTCTCCTCTGACCTCTGGCATCAACAAGGCATTTTCGCCCACAGAACTGCCGCTCACTGGATGTTTTTTCTTTTTCGGACCATTCTCTGTAAACCCTGGAGATGGTTGTGCGTGAAAATCCCAGTAGATTAGCAGTTTCTGAAATACTCAGACCAGCCCTTCTGGCACCAACAATCATGCCACGTTCAAAGTCACTCAAATCACCTTTCTTCCCCATACTGATGCTCGGTTTGAACTGCAGGAGATTGTCTTGACCATGTCTACATGCCTAAATGCACTGAGTTGCCGCCATGTGATTGGCTGCTTAGAAATATGTTAACGAGCATTTGGACAGGTGTACCTAATAAAGTGGCCGGTGAGTGTATATTCAAGTTCCACAGAATATAATTATAGGCCTATGCAATGTATATCACTGGGACATTTTTTGACATGCCAACAAGAAAATATTTCATTCGTTATGCTCAGTCTTAAAGGTTCCCATGGATTTTTATGCCCAGCGAATGCACCTTATGGGGTCCTCAGTGCTGTCAAAGCGAGCGAGGCCTTTTGATCAGAGCTCACAAAATGTCAGAGCCCAGTCAGACAGCGGTAACCCCACCAGGCTGAACTTTGAAGCTTAAGAATGTATGCTTTCACTTGTCTGGACACTTGGTACGTTCAGTTCTGAAGATGTTTTTCCTCTGAGAACATTCAGTTCTAATAACAAACAGCATGAGAGATTGGCTAGGTCAGGCTGAATCCCGGTAAACAAGAGGGCAGGGAAGGTGATTGCTAAAGAGTTGGACATCAAACTCATTACTCTGGTCTTTGTAAAGTCTCTTTCCCATTTCTGTCAAATCAGTCAGGAGGATGAAGAATGAGTGTCTAAGGCCCGTCACTTTCTAAGGGATCTGCTTATGGCCTCGGCTTTGCTAGTATATACTAGGCCTATATGTACCTATGTATACTATATACCTTTATATACTTAGCAGCAGAGATGTATAAAGTACTAGAAACCCAGACTTGAGTAAAAGTACAAGTGCTCTATCAAAAAAGTGACTTGAGTAGAAGTTGAAGTGCTCTTTAAGCACCACACTTAAGTAGAAGTACTAAAGTATTCAACATTTTTTTCTACTTAAGTATTGCAAGTAGTTTATTTAAAAATTCACTACTTAAGTACTAAAAGTAAAAGTACAAGTATTGTGTCATGTAATTATTAAAGAAAGCAGTCAAAAGTTTGAACTACAGTGTAAAAAAATTGGAGTAGGATTTACTTGAAAAATGCTTGCTAAACTATCTCACTCAGAAAATGCTAGTAAATTTACAAAGATTTGCCAAGTAAAAACCTAAACATATTCATCAGTAGCTTTAATTAGAAATCTTTAAGGTAAATTTACTTGGAATATGGAATTAAGTAAACTTTACAAAAAATAAGTAATTTTAACTCGGCTAGTAAAAGGTTGATTAATATCGATTTCCTTTGCCTTTGTATTACATTTAACAAAAACAATAATCTTAAATTTTATTAGTCTTTTAGAGTATGTGCTTTACTTAGATCATCTAAGTAATCATGTCAGATGTTAAACATCACGTGAATGCAAACACCTCAATACTTGGTAGACAATACACAATGCGGTAACATTTGATGGGTCGTTTTGTGTTTGAATGTGTCATTTTGAGCAAAAAATTTACTCGAAAATGTCACAAAATGGCAAGTTACTAAAACTGCCAACAAAAATCAATGATAAAAAAGTGTAAATACAGCTGGAAACCAGTGAAAAATGAGCCTCATTAATTATTACAAGGTCCAGTCCATGATGGGACAATGCAGTCTCATCCCAATTCGATCATATAACTGACGTTTTGCGGACAGATCTTTGACCATTCGTCAATATACGACTTTTTAGGGCCCCTTAAACGTCGGTAGATGAGCGAACCCGGTCGTCATACAACTGACGCTTTCCTTTAACGTCAGTTCAGGTGACGAGTTGGGTTTAGGGTTAGGTTTCAGGTCTGGGGTAGAGTTAGGGTCCCAGTCGTCATCTACCGACGTTTAAGGGGGCCCTAAAAGTCGTATATTGACGAATGGTCAAAAGACGTCACCAAAACGTCAGTTATATGACGAATTGAGTTGAGTAATTTTTACTTAATTTTATTGAGTTGATATTTACACTTTCATTTCTACTCGCTTGAATTAAGTACTGATATGGAATTTACTTAGTTTTTTAAATTCTTGCCTTAACTAACTTTTTCAAGTAAATTACATTGTTTTTTTTTCACTAGTATTTACTTCACCAAAAAATCATTTTTTACAGTCTAGCAATCAAATAAGGCGCTTTGGCGGATACAAATTTGCTTTGGCGGGCGCCAAAAAATGTCATTGCAGGACAACCCCTGCATTAGTTGTCAATGTGTGTGTCAATCAATACCATTACCCTATAAAACTGGCATGTGATTGCCACGAATGATTCGTAAACATTTTATAATTGTAACTAGTAACTAGCAGAACATTAAAAAAATATTGAAGTAAAAGAATTAAATTCATCGAAAATATCTACTGAAGTAAAAGTAGAAGTATGAGAAAAAAACAATAATCTAGTAGAGTACAGATACAGCATTTTAGTACTTAAGTACAGTACTTAAGTAGTTCTACTTCATTACTATACATCTCTGCTTAGCAGTGACGTGCACAGACCTCCTCAGGGGCAGGGGTGGGGGGACCAAAAATGGCACAAAACAAAATATTACTACAAATAACAATCAAATGTATTTATTTTTATAGAATTTAAATGCAATTATTTATTGAATAAATCACTTGTATTTAAAGCAGTGCCTGTCTCACTGTTGTGGTTTTAAATTAATGACTTCCTCACAATAAATTGTAATATCTTAACTCGAATGGAGAGCAGCAGCCAGTAGGTTAGAGAGCCTCTCTTCATACAAAGACTTTGAAGACTGGATTTCACAAGCTTTAACCTTTTTTTTGTTTTTATTCTTCTTTCCTTGATAAATGATGATAATATTACTAAATCTTATTTACTTTACCAAACAAAACAGTTAGAATCAAGAAGGTAATTGTGGAAAATTCATTTTAGTTTTGTTGATGTTGTAAATTTATGTGTGTATATTTATGAAAGTGTTAGCAATCATGAATCAGTAACATCTTACAACAAGATTTAACTAATAATGAACTGCACTTCTACAGCATTTAGTAATCTTGGTTAATATTTATTTCAGCATTTACTAAAACATTGAAATCAAAAGTTGCATTTTTGATCATTAGTAAATGAACTGACTGTGACGTGACATGATCAAACAATTGACAGTTGTATTATTAACTAAGCTTAACAAATACAGTAACAAATGTGTTGCTCATGGTTATGTTAGTTCATACATGAATAATGAACAAATTAACCTTATTGTAAAGTGTTACTATGAAGTCAAATATATAAATTCCTTACAATTTAGAGTTGGACATGGACTTAAATTTCATTTAACTAGATCTATTTCCCCACACTTGTTGGCTTGGATTAAAACGAAATGACATTGTCACTCAAATGTGTCTGAAATCGAGTTATAGCCACTTTATTATAGTTAAAGGAGTAGTTCACTTTAAAAAAAAAAGGCTGATCATTTACTCCCCTCCATGTCATTCAGGATGTCCATGTCTTTCTTTCTTCATTTGAAAAGAAATTAAGGTTTTTGATGAAAACATTCCAGGATTTTCTCCATATAATTGACTTCAAATGGGAACCAAACGGTTCAAGGTCCAAATGAGAGTTTCAGTGCAGCTTCAAAGGGCTTTAAACGACACCAGACGATGAATAAGTGTCTTATCTAGCGAAACGATCGGTCATTTAAAAAATAAATAAAAAGTTTAAGTTTTATAAGCACAAATGCTCGCCTTGCTCTGTTCTGTGTTGAGCGCTCATGACTCTCCTGTTCAAACTCGTTCATCAAAACGAACAAATCTTTTTTCGAGTCATGACTCGAAGGGTCCTGGTTAAGACCCTTATTCATCGTCTGGTGTCAGTTTTAAAGCCCTTTGAAGCTGCACTGAAACTGTCATTTGGACCTTGAACTGTTTGGTTCCCAATGAAGTCCATTATATAGAGAAAATCCTGGAATGTTTTCATCAAAAACCTTAATTTCTTTTCGACTGAAGAAAGACGTGGACATCTTGGATGACATGGAGGTAAGTAAATTATCAGCAAACGTCTTTTTTTTTTAAGTGAACTACTCCTTTAAGTCAGGATGTAACTCGCATGCTGCCGCAACATTTAGAGTAGCATGGAAGGATAATTTTCCATATTAGCTTGTTACCTGCTGCTCGTGTAGTTCGCGAACTGCTGCAGTGCGTACCAGAACCGTTAAATGCACACAGAGGGAAACTCTGGCTACCACTTCTCTGCTTTTTTCTATAAAATATTTGTTTATATTAGTATTGTTAGTGGCAAGGGTGTGTAAGTGTAATTGTTATTTATTATAATATTTATAATAATTATTATTATATTTACATTTTTCAGAAAAGGGCACAATACATGTTGAGACCATACTGTAAAAAATATTTAAAGAAAAAGGGGCAGGGGTTTGCTGTATTACGTAAATATTATGTCACGAGTGAAGCACAAAGCTTTGGTTACAAAATAAACCTAGAAGGTTAGCAATTAAATGTTACGCTAGGCCGATAAAGTTATTCCACAGGACATGGACTCTCTTGTTTATTTCCCATAATCTTCACACACGTTATTTTCAGAGATTATAAACGTTTCTTTTGTTTACTTTCAATGTACTATTCTTAGTGGATTCTACAATGAATGCAATTTCTTTCCCTTTACACAAAGTCCCACAAACATAAAAAAACACATAAAACATCTCACTTAAAATAAGAGCAAATCTGTCAGTAATGTGAAAAGTGCAACATGAAAGTGTGTGAGGGAGATTTGTCAAGTAGCGCGATTTTGCCATCTAGTGGACATGGACGAAAATGAATTATCAGACATTCTTTTTTGTCAAATCAGCTAGATTTAAATTGGTTTATAGAAGAGTGTTCTATAAACCAAAATTCAAACAACCTCCACGAACTAGGCTATTCAAAAATTTTCTTGTTTTATCTTCAATTCCATGAAAGTCATAGAATTAATGAAGATAAAACAAGAAAATTACAATAACAAAACTAGGCTACAGCAAATAAGTGGAATAATAATTAAACATGCATCAAGAGTTTTGTGTTATGCATTATGGTTATTACGACCCAGAGGAAATTAGCTTAAAATACAGATTTTTCTTATAATGTAACCTTTGTGAATCAAACAACATTCCTTAAAAATATATATAATTGATGATGGATTTTGTTAGGATTAAAGGCTTAAACAACCCAAAACAAATCAAACATAAAAACTTAACTGTAACCAAATTGGATGTATTTTTCGAGAAGCGTTTTACTCACACTGATGATCCCTTGCATTTTTAGATTCATTGTTACTATTTTACCATCAGCCAATGGCAAATTCAGCTCCTCTTGAATAAGCATTTATAATAAGAAAGTTCTTAAATTACATCATTACAGTAAATTATGAATATGCATTTATCTGCAATACCTTCCAGATAAGTGACATATTTGATTGATGATTGTATGACTGATTGACATACCAGAAAAATGATCAGAAATGTGCATTATTGCACATTGTCACAAGAATCAAACTAGTAAAAAAATCTTCAAAAAGGTCGATGTTTTGCAAAATCATACCAATGACAAATGTAATATTTTATTACCAATGTAAAATTTTATTAAATACACAAGCACACAAAGCCAGGCCTCAAGTGATCATCTTCTGTCACTATCATTCACATTAACCAGAATTATTCATTCTCATAGAAATCAATGCAGGTGAAGGCCTCCGGCATTTGACCCCAGATGATCTATACACAGCTTATGTGCACAATGCTTCACTTATGAGTCTCTGAGGGGGTTGTGCACATCATAGCTCCTGTCTTTTTTTCAGTATTATATTCCACACAAGGGCTGTGGCTTCCTTTCGAATGTCCTCTATGGACTCCTCGTGGCTTCCAGAAACAGGCACCACCTTGGCCTTCGGACTCACAAGAAACTTCCAGAAGTTCCATTTCGGAATTTTCTGTACAGAATCTAGAAAGGAAAAAAAGTTTTTGATGCATTATATTCATTATTCAACATTTACTATTAATGAATTAATTTAAAAATGTCCTCATAGTTAAAACCAGAGGTTCAGGATTTACTTCACTATGCTGGGCTGTCACTTAAAATGAACAGGTCTGGGATCAAATATTTATAGGTAGGTTCCCTGTGTCCGAGGAGCTGCCAATGAATTGTGTCCCAGTTCCCATCACAGTATTATAGCACCTCGCCCTCCACTGCATAAAGTAATGATGAGTGCATGAAGAGGCCACCAAGTGCCCACACTTTGTTATTTTTTACATTTTTGGGGGAATTTTTAGCGTGAACAAGAAACGGTGTGTATCTACACTCACCGGCCACTTTATTAGGTACACCTGTCCAACTGCTCGTTAACACTTAATTTCTAAGCAGCCAATCACATGGCGGCAACTCAGTGCATTTAGGCATGTAGACATGGTCAAGACAATCTCCTGCAGTTCAAACCGAGCATCAGTATGGGGAAGAAAGGTGATTTGAGTGACTTTGAACGTGGCATGATTGTTGGTGCCAGAAGGGCTGGTCTGAGTATTTCAGAAACTGCTAATCTACTGGGATTTTCACGCACAACCATCTCTAGGGTTTACAGAGAATGGTCCGAAAAAGAAAAAACATCCAGTGAGCAGCAGTTCTGTGGGCGGAAATGCCTTGTTGATGCCAGAGGTCAGAGGAGAATGGCCAGACTGGTTCGAGCTGATAGAAGGGCAACAGTGACTCAAATAACCACCCGTTACAACCAAGGTGGGCAGAAGAGCATCTCTGAACGCACAGTACGTTGAACTTTGAGGCAGATGGGCTACAGCAGCAGAAGACCACACCGGGTGCCACTCCTTTCAGCTAAGAACAGGAAACTGAGGCTACAATTTGCACAAGCTCATCGAAATTGGACAATAGAAGATTGGAAAAACGTTGCCTGGTCTGATGAGTCTCGATTTCTGCTGCGACATTCGGATGGTAGGGTCAGAATTTGGCGTCTACAACATGAAAGCATGGATCCATCCTGCCTTGTATCAACGGTTCAGGCTGGTGGTGGTGGTGTCATGGTGTGGGGAATATTTCTTGGCACTCTTTGGGCCCCTTGGTACCAATTGAGCATCATTGCAACGCCACTGCCTACCTGAGTATTGTTGCTGACCATGTCCATCCCTTTATGACCACAATGTACCCAACTTCTGATGGCTACTTTCAGCAGGATAATGCGCCATGTCATAAAGCTGGAATCATCTCAGACTGGTTTTCTTGAACATGACAATGAGTTCGCTGTACTCAAATGGCCTCCACAGTCACCAGATCTCAATCCGATAGAGCATCTTTGGGATGTGGTGGAACGGGAGATTCGCATCATGGATGTGCAGCCGACAAATCTGCGGCAACTGTGTGATGCCATCATGTCAATATGGACCAAACTCCCTGAGGAATGCTTCCAGCACCTTGTTGAATCTATGCCACGAAGAATTGAGGCAGTTCTGAAGGCAAAAGGGGTCCAACCCGTTACTAGCATGGGGTACCTAATAAAGTGGCCAGTGAGTGTATATGTAAACCAGACAGCCGTCTAGTGTGGCAAGAAAGAGAGACATTTTTAATATATTTTTTGGACATTCGTTTGGAATTATTGCATTTATATCAACAAGTTATCACACCGTTAGTTGTTTTAAATCTAAATGAACTTTCACCACCAGCTACAGTCTTCACTCCTTTTGGTTGTCGCTTGCAAAACGTGCTGCTAATTTGCATAAAGTTAACTTTTTTTTTACTTTTGTCACACGAGTCACATCTACATTTTGTCGCCAATGGTCACTCGTTTCGCCAGAAGTCGCAGCTCTCCAATGAAAATTAATGAGATCTAGGGCTGGGCGATATGGCAAAAATATAACATCACGTTTTTATTTTTAGCATGTTGGTTTTACTATTTTGCAAGTGCATTACAATCAAACTAATGTCCCTATTTTAAAAACAAAGACTTACAAGGCATCTAAATACAAAATAAAAAAGAATGTCAGACATTTATGCCAAAGTGTTGAAGATAAAATACAACATACTATATAAATAAAATAAAAACCCCTGTGCTTTATTTTTTCTCTACAGGTGTATTTAACATTAGAATTCAAGAAAGAAATCAAATTTAATTATTTTTTGTGAAACAATATTTATGAATGTTTAACTTTTGAGAATCTCCTTACACTCATGTGTATATCATAATCTAAGTATTTGGAGTAAAACAACAATTCTAACCCCATATGCGTGTCTAATAATCTTGAGCTAATTCAGGAAGTTTTATTTTTAAAGATTGTGTTTAATTGTGAGTGTGAAGTGTGGTGTGGGCGGCACAACAGTGTTTTGCCTAGAGCGGCAGATGAGCTTGCGCCAGCCCTGGTATAAACACAGAACTCACACTATTTATACTGCATAATGTCATTGAATGAATAATGCATTAATACATTAGGATGCACCAGCATCCCACCTCAAGCTATTGATATTATGCAAGGCGGAGTTCTGATTGGTTTCCTTGTGTTTTTTTTATGTACTTTTATATTTATGCGTTGAATTATGAAAACTTACTGTTATATAAAATAAATATACTACTGTTATTAATAATTTCTCAAAATCCAGTAGTAGGAACTGGTCACGTGACGTCGAAATGGCAGCGCCCACAAGGGGTCGCCCTTCCCCACTCTAAGAATAAATCTAGAAAACATATTTTAATCTAATTGTGACTGTCGTTCTG
Source organism: Hybognathus amarus (assembly GCA_030378365.1). Classification (NCBI taxonomy): domain Eukaryota; kingdom Metazoa; phylum Chordata; class Actinopteri; order Cypriniformes; family Leuciscidae; genus Hybognathus; species Hybognathus amarus. The sequence goes on from JAQIUQ010000571.1 coordinate 31,195, forward strand.
ATGTTATTGCACAAAGGTACTGCATTTTCTTATTTTGTGTAAAACTTTAAAGTTATTGAATGAAGATTATCCTCAGGTAACACCTAACTTACCTGTGATGAATCTGAATGCGGGCTCCGCCTCAGACCCCATTATTTTGATCTTGCTAAAGATGGGGAAAGTTACACCGTAGTTGGATTTGGCAAAAGCCTCGATTTCTCGACTGGTGCCTGATTCGGTGTCACCGTATTGCGAGCAGGGAAACGCGAGCACGTTAAAATGAGATGTGCCGAGCTCTCGGTGAAGCTCCTGCAGAGCACGGTAATTCTGCTCCGTTAACTCGCTCCCACTCGCCACGTTTACAACCAGAGAGACCTGTTATCAGAGACAGCGAGCCCTCGAGTCAAAATACTGCAGCACAAAACTATTCTAGGGCAATTATATTTCTCAAAAGTCTTACAAATTAAGTCAAACCACTTTAAACATAAAAAAATGCAACTTACTTTCCCTCGATACTTTTCCAGTGGGACAGCTCTGCCTCTCGCGTCCTTCACTTCAAATGAGTAGAAATCTTTGGCTTTTCGCGACTTTGACAGTTTGCTCTGCAGTAGGTACAGTGAGCCCATGCACACGGCCACACTCAGTAAAACCTTGAACAGTCCTGCTTTAGAAGCAGATGATTTGGTGGGGTATCCCCAAGCGCCTCCATGATGGAGGATAAATATGTGGAGAAATCTGGGAGAAAAACTTCAAATATGGCTCTTTTGCTAGTCAGAACAGTGGGCGTGTCGAAATAAAAGGGGCGTTTCAGAAAGTTATTCGGTAGAAAGGGTACATAATTCATATACGCTGCGTCCAAAATCTCCACTCAAAGCACTACTCCCTAACCCCTATGTTGGGGTTAGAGAGCAGAGCACTATATAGTGAGCTCACCAGGATAATAGAAGCCACTTTCGGACACTACTCGATCGTCTCTCGGCGCCGTTGATTACATCATCTGTCAGCTGGTGCCGAGCCGGCTCTGGGCTAAATAGATTTTTAAAATAAATACATTACATTATATTGTGCTTATTTCTCCAAAATTTAAAAACTAAAAGTGATTTCTGACCGTTTTTGTTATAATGCGCTACTCCACACATGATTATAACTTATTTTTACGATCAGCGCAATGCATGATGGTATGTAGGGCTTAGGTTCAGTGACCATCGGTTGTTCACTACTTTTCAAAATGCAATCTGGGATACATTGAGTGGACTATATAGGGTATAATAATCATCACTATACATTCGGACAGCACTACAAAATGGCGAGCTCACTATATAGTCCACTATATAGTGAGTAATGGGAGATTTCGGACGCAGCAATAATGTTATTTTGTTATTGTCTAATAAGGAACTCCCGCACACTATTACTTGCAATTTAAAATGAATGTTTATTAACACACAACGTTTCGGTCACACGACCTTCATCAGGAGACACTATTGTGTGTGAATAAACATTAATTTTAAATTGCAAGTAACGATAGTGTGCAGGACAGCCGCTTGTTAGACATATGTTTTTTTTATAGCCCCGGATCCAAAAAAATAAATAAATAAAAGATTTATAATTATTATTAAATTTTAATAATTTATACCGGTTATTTTAATCTATCCTTCGGAATTATGTATTGAAGACGATTAAAATATTCAAGCAGATCAAAGTTACTATGGTTACACAACACGCTCGAGTTTAGATTACGCACCAGCATAGATATATACACTAGTGCTGCGTCCGAAACCGCATACTTCCATACTATATAGTATGCGAAAAACAGTACGCGAGCCGAGTAGTATGTCCGAAATCATAGAATTCGAAAAACAGTAGGCGAGAAGTACCCGGATGGCCTACTACTTCGGCGAGATTCTGAAGTGCACATACGATGGACACTTTACTATGCCATGATGCCACGGGAGAGGAGTTGTCGTTATATTTGAAAATGGCGGAAGGCGGAGACGCGGGAGTTTTCAAGTGTAAGTACTATATAAAACACTTTTTATTTATTTGTGGTTAAATAGTGTTTGTTTAACATCACATAAGTAAACGAATGACTTGTTAAACGTTTAAATCATAGACTGTAAAAAAAGATGGACGACACCCCTTCGCTCTTTTCTATCAGAGAGAACTGAAGCCGCCAGTGTCTCGATATGACGCTGACATCCTGGGACCTGAGTCTGCGCACTTGCGTGTTTCGGGACCAGTCATGCGCAGTCGTGAGCAGGAAGTAAAGCCGTGAAATCAAGGCCGCGCCCTCATTCGCGCTGAATCAAACGCAAGCACACGCCCCGCACTTTCATTAAGTGGCCTCTGGCTGCTTCGTTCTTCTCCAATGATGTCTGCTGATTGCAGAACCTCGTTAAAATAAGGTAAATACAACTACTAGCCACATAGTCAACATTATGAAAAAAGTCCGCTGGTGCTTCAGTGACTACCTCGCTCAGAGAACCTGTCAATCACAGCTCTCAATCATGACGTCAGAGCACCGTTTTTATCATCACATAACTAACAAAAAACAAACTTATTTTAAAAACGAACACTTGAAATTACATCAACGTGATAGAAACTACAGTAAATGACACAAACTATCTTTGGAAAAAGGATATGTGAAGTGTAATTTAATTGTTTAGTTGGTCTCGCGTCCCATTGAATAACATGGGGAGGCGGGGTTTATGACCTATACTAGGACCGGCCACAGGGGGGCGAATCGAAACGTTTTGGCTTCACTTTTGAGGGCTTGTGCGGCACGCTTGGTTTAAATAATATAAATAGTATTTTGAAAATACTTGACAACTTAAAGAAAAAAGAAAAAACTGGCACTAGAAATAGAGTAGTTGCTTCATATGAACTTCAGAGTAAGTGCTAATATATTATTTTACACAGAGTACAATATATATTATTTGCAGGCAAAAGATGACTTGATCACTGGCTTTTCTTTACAATGAATAATTAAAATAAAACTCAAAGAACTAAGCAAATTTGTCTTGTCATTTATTAAACATTAATGAAATGTTTTATATTTTTTCTTTTGCAAGTCGGGGAGGTATTGCCGTATGAAACATTTCCAGAAATTTTAAATTAGAATCTGGCTATGGCACCATCTCCTACGACTGAGCATTTCCGATTCCGGATAAACAACTGCGTCCAAACTTAACCTGGAAGGGGCCAAAACAGTCAATGCCCGTTGAATAGAAAGCTGGACGAAACAACCTAAAGTTAGACTGAGGGAGATCTGCCATCATAGGAATTTCTGGCTTCCCTCACCATTTCTTACATTCAAAGCAGCAGCTTTTTCTGCCTCTTACGATCCAATATTTTCATCTCAGTTCTGCGAACACGTGCTCAGGTCCTGGATGTAACAGGAGGTTGTCGTGATGTTGAATCAGAAGCTTTACAAGAAGGTGAGCAGGATCTAAGACAATAGGGTGTAGAGTGTCTGACCCGGCTTGGACGGGTGGGCGGGGCGGCTGGACGGGCGGGCGGGGCGGCTGGGACGGGCGGGCGGGGCGGCTGGACGGACGGGCGGGCGGGGCCGCTGGCGGACGGCGGGCGGGGCGGCTGGCGGACGGGCGGGCGGGGCGGCTGGACGGGACGGGCGGGCGGGGCGGGCTGGACGGACGGGGCGGGCGGGGGCGGCTGGACGGACGGGCGGGCGGGCGGCGGGGCGGCTGGGACGGACGGGCGGGCGGGGCGGCTTGGACGGACGGGCGGGCGGGGCGGCTGGACGGACGGGCGGGGCGGCTGGACGGACGGGCGGCGGGGCGGGGCGGACGGCGGACGGGCGGCGGGCGGGCGGGGCGGCTGGACGGACGGGGCGGCTGGACGGACAGGGGCGGGCTGGACGGACGGGGCGGCTGGACGGACGGGCGGGGCGGCTTGGACGGACGGGGCGGCTTGGACGGACGGGCGGGGCGGCTGGACGGACGGGCAATAAAAAGCCGAAGAGAAAAGGACACCATTGCAGATTGACACATTACATCTGGGAGAGAAAGTCCAGACAAACAGTGAAGAATATCAACTCTGTGGCTTAAAGTGCACGTCTTATAAAGATGATACAGAATATGGTTCAGATCAGCCAATAGCTCACCTGTTCCCTCCTCAGTAACATTCCCATTACAAGAAATGTGTCTTGCATTTGGTTTTCAAATGTGGTGTTGAAAAACACTGACGTATCAACAGTAAGAGAGGCACAGCCCATGGCATTCATCTGGTAGGAGAACAAAGACACAATTAAGCCAAGCACAGGCAAAAGGATAAAAAAATAAATAAATAAAGAACTAACCTACAACAAGACAAGAAAAATAAAGCATCACTCACTTGGCACAAGACTCAACTTTCAGTCCCATAACTGCAACGCTGTAGGTCTGCGGTGCGTTTATTGTTACATCAAACTTGGGCAAAACTAAACCAGAAACAAAGCGCTTTAGATTAAGGCCTCAGATCAGTCACTGAACTTAACTTACACAACTTACCGTATTTTTTCCACCTCAAAAACTTGGGAGACTAGTGTTGGGACTCTTCACTCCATGGCTACTCCATTCTGCGGCGCCTAGGTCCTTGTGTCTGACGGACGCACGCACGGACGGACGGACGCACGCACGGACGGACTTCCGACCGTTATATTAAAAGACCACATTCAGTAACAAAAGCTAGTATAGACTAATACAACACTACATTTCATCTTTAAATCATGTACCAATTTCTAGAGCAAGAATCAAACTAACAGAAATACAGACACTGAAGTTGCGATAAAAATTCAGGCCCTTGTACTTCAGACACTGGGGTAAACTGAAGTGGCATTCTAATCAGAAGTGCCATACACTGAAATATTCAGATTAAAAGCCCAAACAAAAAACCTGATTGAAGCACACAGAAATCCTTTCAGCACTCCGATGTCTTCCTGGCTCCATGATCCGGACGCTCTGATCTACAGCACTGAGGCTACACAGAGATCCTGCTTGAGCAGAAACCATCAGAACATTTCCCTCTGCAGGAACAGCTGTAGCTGGAGAAAACTGCAGACACCTGTAACAAGGACCAACACGCTGTAGGACACACACCAACATTCCCAAATTGAAAAATAGCCACATCATACAGTACCTGGTTCTGGAAACACATATTGGTGGGAAGAACGCTGTAGTGCCGAATCTGCACTGCTGGAGCCATCATCGATGCCGACAGACAACTGGAACGTCACGGAGCCCCTTGTGACAGCATCAACAGCCTTTGCTTTAACCGTCTGAAATCCATGGATGACGATCACTCCTTTGGATAAGACCTGACAGAAGAAATAGTATGCAAGTTGCGGAGCAGCGGAACAAACAGACCAGCAAACTTAACTACAAAACTAATGTCCACTCACCATATAGATTATGTCAGCGCTGTAGCTACCAGCCTCTCGAACAAATGAATACTCCAAGGTCACTGGAAATGAAGCACCACATTTGAGCAGCTGATTGAGATTCACTATAGTTAGTTCACTAAACAGTGGTTTGTCAGGAGAAACAGGTAGGAGAAGCTGAACAAACCTTGTATCTGTAGTGAAGTATGGCGATTTATAACCATAAAAAAAGCTCTGGATGAGCAGTCACCTGGGGAAGATCAAACTTAATCAGCATTATGCTAGAGAAAGTCTTAATTTTTACAAAATAAAAGTCGTACCACCAGATTCAGATCAGCCTTAAGATTAGCAGTGTTTAGGGAGAACGCAGCCCATCCATTCTTGTTTGTGGTTGGATTCAACAGCAGTTTGTTGGTGCCAGTTGCTCCCCTCCAAGAGATATACAGCTTTGTTTGTAAAGGACACCATTGCAGATTGACACCATTACATCTGCGAGAGAAAGTTCAAACAAACAGTGAAGAATATCAACTTTGTGGCTTTAAGTGGATGTCTTGTCAGGTCAAATTATGAAGCAGACTGTATGGAAATGGATCACGGCACACTTCCACTAAGGCTTGACCAGGTACAGGTTGGCCATTTGCATATCTGGGAAACATCATAACAAGATAAAGAACTGACCCACCACAAGACAAGAAAAATAAAGTATCACTCACTTGGCACAAGACTCAACTTTCAGTCCCATAACTGCAACGCTGTAGGTATGCTGTGTGTTTACAGTCACGTCAAACTTGGGCAAAACTAAACCAGAAACAAAGTGCTTTAGATTAAGGCCTCAGATCCATCATTGAACTGCCCTCACACAACAACTTACCGTATTTTTTTCACCTCAAACACTTGGGAGACTAGTGTTGGCACTCTTCACTCCATGGCTACTCTATTCTGCGACGCCACGGCCGCCTAGGTCTTTGTGTCTCACTGCCTCGTTGCTTCTCTGGCTACGTGGTGTGCTCCACCTCCATCACCTCCGGTAATTCCCTTGGTAATGTTGGGACTCTTCACTCCATGGCTACTCCATTCTGCAAAGCCGCCGTGGGATGCAGTCCTGACTGTGGGCTGGGTCTCTGTCGGCTTTTCCCGGCTCAAGGCCATCGCCCCCTGGCTGTCACCACCATCTGCACAAACCTTTCCTCCAGCTACGGACGGACTGCCACTGTGAGATGCGGCTTGGACGGACGGGCAGGGCGGCTGGACGGACGGGGCGGCTGGACGGGCGGGGCGCGCTGGACGGACGGGCGGGGCGGCTGGAGCGGACGGGGCGGGCGGCTGGACGGACGGGCGGGGCGGCTGGACGGACGGGGCGGCTTGGACGGACGGGCGGGCGGGCTGGACGGACGGGCGGGGCGGCTGGACGGACGGGCGGGGCGGCTTGGACGGACGGGCGGGGCGGCTGGCTGGACGGACGGGCGGGCGGCTTGGACGGACGGGCGGGGCGGCTTGGACGGACGGGCGGGGCGGCTTGGACGGACGGGCTGGGCGGACAATAAAAAGCCGAAGAGAACCATGCAAAAGGTTGGTGCAGATGGTGGTGACAGCCAGGGGGGGTGGCCTTGAGCAGGGAAAAGCCGACGGAGACCCAGCCCACAGTCAGGACTGCATCCCACGGCGGTGTCACAGAATGGAGTAGCCATGGAGTGAAGAGTCCCAACACTACCAAGGGGATTACTGGAGGTGATGGAGGTGGAGCACACCACGTAGCCAGAGAAGCAATGAGGCAGTGAGACACAAAGTCCTAGGCGACCACGACTAGGCCACAGCACCGACCCCTTGAAGTGGAAGCAGCGATCCTGAGGTTAGAGGCTGAGCTGCAGCAACCATAGATGGAGGTGGAACCTGAGGGAGGGCAGAGCTAGTCAAAGGCGAAAGAGGAGGAGAGCCGTAGGGCAGCAAAGGGGCCGCAAGTCCATGGCGAAGAAGATGTAATGTCCAACAGAGGGAGGCTGAATGGCCAATGGTCCACACTGGAGTCAAGGGTGGTAAGAGATCACAGCTATTCTCACTGGGAAGACCGCTGTAGACCAGAATCTGCACTACTGGAGCCATATCGACGCTGTCACTTTGTTTGCAATTGGAGTCTTATCAAAACGAGTCATGGATATCTGATAGGAATGATCAAGGTTAGGAAAAAAAAAAAAGGACCATCATCCATTTGATCACTGGATGGAAAACAAACCAAGAGTAGTAATGGTGTTGAAGGAAAGCTTCAATGGTTCACAAAGCTTATTTTCATCATCTATAAAGTTTAGCAAAACAACTCTAACATAAAAACAGAATGCTTCTGTTCACTTCAAAGTCTAATGGTACTTACCTGGTTCTTTAAGTTCATCAACAGCAAAGAGAAAAAGGATGAAAATGAGCTTCTTCCAAACACAAATCTCCCTCACAGCCATGAAGACAGATCACCCTAACCCTTATCAAGCAACTCTTCAGACTCTAATAGATCAGGAACGCATTCCTCTCGTTTATTCAATTAATTAATCACCACCTGGCAGTAATTTGATCAGTTGATTAGGAGTACCAATTGGCATTGATTTGAAACACGACACATTATGGAGGTTAGCAGACGAATTTTCTAGTTGCCATCAACACTATAGCATTTTAAAAATATATAGCCTATATATTAAAGAAATTACTGAACATTTATTTAACCATAGCGAAAGTGAGTTCCTTGTGTTAATTTTAAACAAGTCTGATATTATTTTATCTTATATCTGTTAATTAACAGTTGAGTATTCTGCAAGCTGTCCCAGTTGTGCAGGTGGGGTATGTGTCACACTGCGTTGCAATGAGCAAATGATTAGAATTATTGCTTTTCTACTCTATACTTGTATGAACTCTATTGAGAAACCATGAGAAAAGGGTGAATAAATTCTGAGATTCAATGTTCAGAAATTATTAGTAGAGGGTGCGCGTGACGTCACCGTTGGCTGGAGTGCCTGCAGTTCCTCACAGTGAGTCTCATTCATGAAACGTTCGTAAATATACGAGTAAATATGAGAGTGATTTGCGCGTAAAGAGACATCGGATGCGCGTGCACGTTCATTCTCAATTACAATAAATCAAGTCCATCATATCGACTGACATCTATATATAGGCATATATAACATGAATGCGAATTTGATTTGATTAACTTCATTGTCTGTTCAGGTGTACTGGACAGAAATTCATTTTTGACACTGGCACAACCACGTTACAAACCACATAAAAAAACACATAAGAAATAAATAATTAATACACACTGTTATGTGGATAGCAGATGAACCCAATTGCAGACTGTGCAAACACAACGTTGATTGATAACAGAGAACTGGGAAAACAAAACCCAGGAGGGGGCAAACAACACTGGTAGGGAAAATAAAGACTAACACTAGACTAAAACTTTGACATTAAACTATACAGGAACAATGTAAATCAGGAGTTTACAAGATCACAACTTCGTTAAGACAAGGTGAACATGGCACAGGACAGCAAGGGGATCAAATAGAGAGAAACAGACATTGACAGCAGGTGACATAGATGAAGCAATGATGACAAAACGAGGGTAACAAGGGGGTGGGGCCAGAGAACGAGACACGCAAACACACACAGCCCAAACACAAGGCCATGTGCCTGCACACAAAACAAGGATCTGTCATGATCCTGCCTCAAGATAGGACAAGAGAGCAGAATCATGACACATACATAAGTTAAATTAATACAGTATGTGCAAATTCACACACCTCAATTGAGAATTGAGTTTAAAACAGTCACTGCCAATGGAACAAATGATCTCTTATAAATATTTGGTGAAATAAAGCCCAAATCGCATGTTATAAAGACCGAATTAGGTGAAATAAAGCCTCAATCGCATATTATAAAGACAGAATTAGGTGAAATAAAGCCCAAATCGCATGTTATAAAGACAGAATTAGGTGAAATAAAGCCCCAAATCGCATGTTATAAAGACAGAATTAGGTGAAATAAAGCCACATTGCATGTTATAAAGACAGAATTGGGTGAAATAAAGCCACATCGCATGTTATAATAGACTACTTTAACACTTATCACTTTAGACCAATGCATGCGAATTGCAATCCAGAGATCGGCACTGCGCATGCGTAAATTACGTTACCAAAACACATCCATCCACTACGTATTGGACCATCCAGCTACGTCATCGTGCTACAGACCGCAGGCAGCAGGACCTCTTGGTTGTTATACCATTTTTATGACCTTCAAACACCTTAAAATGCACAAATGTAGGTCTGAGAAATCCACATTTTCTCGGGGATGCCCCCGAACCCCCCTGACTAACTCACCTTTGCATGTGTGTGACTGTGTGGTAATGTGGGCTGGTGTGGTTATAGTGCCAGGGATGTTTTTTCTTAACCAGTCTGCCCCTGCATAGGCCTGCAATATACAGTATCCAATCATGTTATCTTATTACCCACCCCAGCCCTGATGTTTCAGGTTCAGCCCCTGATGTTTTTAAAACCTAGAAACGCCCGAGCGAGAGTTCCCTATCTGCTAAAACGACTAGCTAGTCTGGTCTTACTGTCCGACGCACCTATCACCTGCAGGTGTGCGATGGAGTTTGGTTACTATTTTGTTATTGTCTACCATGTAAGTTCATAATTCTACACTTTTATTTTAAGATCTATGTATATTTTAAATTAGCAAGAAAAAAGGTAAAAATGTAGTTTTTCCCATACAAAATAAAATTTATTTCCAGTACGCACACGGTACAATGTTTGATATCGTACATTAACACCGTAGCAGATGTTTCCCTGAAAGACGATTGACCACAGTCATCCCGGAGGACGGCAGCTCCTGATCCAGCAGGCGGAAGAGCATGGCGTATTTGTTGCGTTCAGAGATGTTGCCGAGAGTGTGGTTCAAGCGTGCTTGTAGATAATGTATGTCTCTCATACGCTCTTTACAGTCAAGACGAGAGAATACACAGCTGCCTCCTCTAAAGTGTGCACGGCTTGTTCCAGTGCTGTAGGAAAGAAACATACATCACTTAAACGTATGAAGTATGACTTGAAAACAGTGAGATGGGTGTCAAACAGGACTCGGGCAGTACCAGTCAGTCTGTTTGTCTGTGCAGTAGTTCCTGCTAAAGTCATCTGACAGCGAGGCGGCCAATAGCAGAGCTCTGCCCTTGTCCATCAGAGAACCGTGAGCCAAAACTGACTCCAACACGTCCTGCACCAGTGCAAGAGCCTGCTCGGGAATCCCCAACATCAGCTATCAAGAGAGATGATCAATATCAGAAAACACACTCCTAGAAAATAACACAATTTCATCTAACAAACACACAGGTATAGTTAACAAAAAACACTTTAGTGAATTCTTAAAGTGAAATCAAGGAACAGGGAGGTATTTAGTGAGCATTTGTCAGTCATTATCAGGTGTCTGAGCACAGACTGAAGGTTCTTGTTGGTGTACCTGTGTAAATGCCAGGTGTAACACTGTCTCTGAGGTCAAGCTCTGCAGGTTGTGTTGGCGTGACAGAGCAAGAGCCTGTAAGAGTAACGGCAGACCTGATGAAAATCCAGAAGAGTCCCAGTGGAGTTCTGCAGAGGCCAGCATCACCCTGCCACACAAACACACTGAAGAGTTAGAAACTGACACGGGAACACTGCCGTTCCAACAAGATTTCAAATATACACTTACAAAATTTTGAGGTCTTTTTTGAAGGCGAAAAACAAACAAACTGTGAAGTCACTGTGATGATTCGAAACATATTTAGATATACAGGAAATCACAATGGAAGACGATTTCGATATATCTAAATATGTTCAGTGAAAGGTAGAACTTCAGAAATCTTAGTAAACAACGAGTGACGTAGGCATGCAAGCGATCACTTCCAGCACATACGCAGACCGAAGCGCCCGTGCCTTCAGATCAGTTGGACATGGCTGTGGTTACTCGAAGGTAAAAACGATATAAATACTGTTCGTTTACTCACATAAACCACTCGTTTCGTGTCTTAGGCCATCAATGTGTACTTACATTTACGAGTCATTAAATCATGTTTATTTTTGACCTCTCTGTGCATGCTCTTTGAGGTGGACCCCCTAAACCTGCATTATATGACTGACAGACAACAACGGTTTGACCGAAAAATATCGAAATTGAAAATACTGTGAAAACAAAGACACATACATCTTAGGTGCCCTTGAGGTGAGCTAAAACATATCAAAAATTAATTTCAAAGTGAACTATCCCTTTAACTATCATTGAGGGAATTTGCTGAAATGTTTAAAGAGACAAGAGTTGGTTTTACAGAAAATGGTATGTTCCAATTAACTAAAGATAAGAAAATTAAGCATTTAAGGGTGATCAGAAATGACCTCAACAGTGCTAGTTTTTAGACTGTTTTTGTAACCTTTGTTTTTTATTCTTGCTCTTATCCACTGTTTTATGGACCTTTTGTACTTCCTTGCTTTTAAAGCATTAAACTTCTTTTGGAACGACCTTTAAATGGATGCCTGTTGTGATTCTCCTTGTGACCGCTCGGGTCTCTGTCTACAAACCGTTTTGAATTTTAATATACGTAGCCCTCAAACCATATTCACTTTATAGCCCTTAATCCTGTAATTGTGGACAAATGTGGGCACAGAGGACTCAGGTCCTAATTTTTATTTATTATAAATGTTATATCACTGTCTTCGATAAAGTTTTGTCTATCAATTTATGGTGTGTTTTCTTATTTTGGAGGTATTTTTGAATTTATTTACTTCAAAATGTACCATATTTTCTATGTAAACTATTTCTATGTAAATTAATTACTAGGGCTGTAGTCAACCAAAGAAATCCCTAAGTCGACCAAGGTCTTGTCCTGCGCAAGGATTAGTCGACTAAAAAAAAAAACAAACGGATGTTCTGATTTAACATTTTTTAAACAATTGTCAATAGAGCATTCAAAAAAACCATAAAAAATAAATAAAACTATATTAATAATACAATTCTTTGAAAATTAAGTGATTTTTTTTTTAACTGCAAAAAGTGTGGAACACTCAGGTCTATGGTGACAGTCACAATCGCGCACCTGACCACACCACACTTTACAAAATAATGTAACTCTATCTGCCACATAATGAAAAATCCTAACAAAAGCTCTTGTTTATACAGGCTGTATTCTTTACTTACAAAGCTATGGGTTAACTTTTGTCCAGCCGATCTGTTAGGCGTTTTAAAACAACAGACAAACTAGCCTAAAAAACAATCTGAAATCTAGGCTCTGTTGTAAATTAGCATATAAGATTATTTTCGTTTTGTTACATTATTTAGACTATTTTCAAATGAGTCAAGTGTACAAATAAATACCTATTAAGAAAACAATCTATTGAGTCAGTATGATAAAGCCGTTAAAAGAGCTCTTCGCGTCTTTTGTGCGCTCAAGTTCGTTTTCAAAGAGGCACGCGATGTGCGCGCTCATAATGGAGCAACGCGGTCGCCACCGTCGCCTACCTCCACAAAAATGTAGCCAGACAAAAGATTTACATTTCTTGGACATTCTGTCGACTAAAGTAGCGCTGAACTGAATGAATACAGCAAAACTACCTACCGGTACATGCCTTACTGAGCGCGAGCAGCAGTCGCAGCCAGTAGGTGCGGTTCCTGAGTGTGTTATGTGTGTGCGCTAAACTGTGGCACATTTAAAGTTGGAGATAAAACATAGGCTAATTATATTTAGAATACAGTAATAAATAACTGCTTTATAAAAGGAATATATATCAAGGAGTATCATTTCAAATCATTGAAAATATATTTCTATTGGCAAAAAAAAAAAAAAAAAATGTGACTGGTCGACCAATAAAGAATGTCAGTCGACCAAGACGGCATCAACCTGATTAGTCGACTAAACGACTTAAAGTTGACAGCCCTACTGTCTATGATTACTATGAAGTTTTTTTTTAAATTGTTTTAACTACATTAAAATATCATTTCAATAAGTTCTTAAAGCTAAAACCTAAAGATGAAGTGACTTTGCGGTCACTTGGTGTCTTATTTTGGCTTATTTTAGAATGCTCTAAATTACAGTTTTTCCCATTCATTTCTATGGGTGCCCATTTTTGACCCAAATACAAGATTAAGGAGTTTTTTTTTTACCCACTTGACATTGTAGAATTGAGTCAAAAAAAAAAGTGTGTGTGTCCAGGAGGCAAACTTAGGAAAAGTAGCCAAGTCTTGTACCGCTCAGATCAAGGGAAGTATTTTTTTAAAAATAAATCAAAACTATTTTGCCCACATTTGTCCAGAATACAGTTTTAGGATTCAAATCTGAATTCTTAGCAGCCAGTAAGAAAGTGCAAGTCAATTGTCAATTATTTCCAGGTTTCATTTAGATCTTGAATCCCAGATTTCCAATGGGATCTCAGACTTTTCTTTTCATGAAGACATACCTGATGATCATCTCTGTGTTCTTACTCTTCTCACACTGCTGCTGCAGCTGCTGTAGAATCTCGAGGCTTCAGACGTCTGATTCAGAGCCTTCAGCAACTGGGCTTTCCTGAACAGACAAGGACATTAACAATCACTTGTACAGCCCAACCTACTAAAAAAACATATAATATGTGCCGTTATCTACCTGTACAATCCCTCAGTGCTGTTTAAGGCAGAGATAGCAGTGACATGTGGTTCAGCCAAATGGTATTTCCCATCATTCATAGCCTTTTCAAATTGAATTTTCAGATCGCATAGCATCCAGAGCTGTTAAAATGAGAAAGAGATAAAAGAAATCATATAGCTGTTGCTGATTTGTGCTTGATGAAGCCTATATTTTGTTCAGCAGTACTTTGGCATGTTGGGTATGGGGAGGAAACTGCTGCTTCAAGTGTTTCATGATGTCAGTCACAACAGCATAATGGCCCTGAAGACGGAAAAAAGAATCACTGGAACTGGAAAACAGGGTAATTTAGCATTCAATACATTTTTGGCACAATGCATTTGTGTTCATGTACTAGTGAGGTCGGGTCAGGTACCTGCTCAGCATGGAGTTCAGACAGATGGCAGAGAGCGACGGCAAAGGCCTCAGTGTTGTTCTGTTGCACGCTAAAGTTCACCGGTTCCAGACTGTTCATATTCAACAGGAGCTGAGCCTGCTGCCGTGCCATAGTGCTACGGAGAACACAAAAAAAATTGATGTTAACAACATAAAAACCTGCAAAACTTTATGAGATGTAGCACTAACATCAATGCAGAATGGAAGTGTGAGCCCTTACAGACTGTTTGAAGACATTATTTACATACGATTGAAAGAAATTTAATTTCACTTCACAGTTCTCTTAAAGGTGGCATATGTAATAATTGAGGTAAAAATATACAGAAAATGAGCTACACGCATCAAAAGAATGAGAAGAAATAAGTGCAATGATGTCATTAAAAAACTGACAAGTTATAGTGCTGCCGAGATATAAACCTAAATTAGCATGCTAAATTACTAGCCCCGGCCCGTCAGGTGTCGTAATACCAGTTTCGGCCATGGGAGGCGGTATGCGGGCGGGCAACATAACCACCAGCCAAACTGCAATAGACGAGTAACTCGCGCGGCTTGTGTGTGTACTTGAACCTGATGTCAGTCGTGTGGAAATACAGCCCACTACTACATTTCAGTTCAGGGAAGAGTTCAAAAAATGATTGGTCGACATTATGCATGAGGAATACATTTTGGTAAGTTGTAGCATACTGTATCTTTCAACAGTGTTCATGTTCTTTTTCCATTAGCTAGTAGAGATGATCGGTTCACGTGTGCTAGGGATCTGTGGTGTAACATGTACAAGCGCCAAAACGGTATTTATTGTTTGAATTTGCGTAATAAAATTGACAGAATCTGAGAGCTTAACTAACCTGCTTGCTAAGTGTCATTTGTGTGTGTTTCACGGTGAATTTGTGAGAGTTGTCAGCTCTGAATGGCGCTAGCTTGATCAACATCAGCCAATGCTGTCTGTCAAATTAATTCAAACTAACAATAAAAGTGTAATATGAACAAAACGAATACTCGTAAACTTAAAATAATAGCCCAGGGTTTTACTTTCTACGGTGGCCGAGAGGTGCAAAACAAATCACAATTATAAAAACAAAATAACAAGTCAGAAAACACGACAATTCAGAAAACAAAATAACAATTCAGAAAACACAAACGACAAAAAGTGAAAACAAATTAACAATTCAGAAAACACAACGACAAGTCAGACAAAATGGAAAAGGTAGGTATATGTGGTGAATGGAATACCTTATGGTCGCTGATTAGACGAGACATCTGTCAATCAAGATGAGAGTGGAAGTGTTGGAAGAACAGCAGATTTAGCTTTTGCACGAGCAGACCTGAGTTCAAGTCTCCTCCAAGCGACAAATTGTAGTTCACAACATTACTGTAACTTCTTGTTTATTGATCTGTATAAAACCACATGTAGAAAAACAAGCTCATGCAGGGGCATTGCCCCTATATTTGGAATTTTTAGGGCATTATAACGGCATTCTAATAGTGTTTGTTTTTTGCAAAGTGACGGACCTACTCGGATAATGTCAGCTCGCAGCATCGCACTCGCACATAATTAAAAAATTATCGTAGACGATACAGCTAATATTTACACATACACACACGAATCGATCTTTCTTCTGCCTGTATTATCTGCATGTCTTGATTGACAGATGTCTCGTCCAATCAGCGATCAGTATTCCATTCGCCACTTATACCTACCTTTTTACGTTTTGTCTGACTTGTCGTTGTGTTTTCTGACTTGTTAATTTGTTTTAGATTTGTCGTTGTGTTTTCTGACTTGTTATTTATGTTTTCTGATTTGTTATTAGGTTTTCAGATTTGTCGTTGTGTTTTCTGACTTGTTATTTTGTTTTTATAATTTGTTTTGCACCTCTCGGCCACCATAATTTTCCCATATCGTTGAAATGCAACAGCTTGTTTTTGAGACAGGCGTCTAAGAGACGGCCTTTATAATTTAGTGTTGAGATGTTGTTCATTGAGTCTTTGATCTCTAAAAATCTCCAAATGCGTCACGTGAAACTGCAGTCTTCCAACCTTTTACTATCAGTGTCAAATGATTTGAATAATATGCGTGAGAAAAGAGCAAAACAGCGCTCGCTTGTGTTGTTTGAAGACGTGAGAGTGCGAGCGGCTAAACTCAATTTCTGGAGGTATACTTCCCCATCTGTTATGGAAAATGGAATATGTTTTGATTTTTAGTTCCAGGTGGAACCTTTGAAGGGGACATAAGCAAATCTGACTTTTTATGTGTTTAAATGCTATGATCAGTGCCCCGGTGCATCTAAAAACGTGAAAAGTGACAACCCAGTAACTTTCTTTGGTAAGTCTTTCTCTGCAAGCGTGTTGAAAAATAAGACGTAGAAAGGGGTCTTATTATAATATTACCACCCCATAGTCATCACGTTTCCACCAACGCGTCGCCATTTGGTTTACGCAAGTGACAACAATATAACCAGTTCTAATGCAATGGCAAAAGTTCGAGACAAAGCATGCAAACGGTTCCGTTTTTGGCTGCACTGACGAGCAAAGAACACTATTTGACCAAATAAAATGTCACAGCTGTCTTATAAAGATGTCAGAGAACTGTGTCAACCTTTGTAAAAGTTATATCCACTAACCCTTCAGGAAACGTCAAGGTTTGTCTAAAAGTTGCAGAGTCTCTGTGCTGCACCCCGCAACTGCTTATTTCTTGAGATTTTGGATGAGTGAGATTAATATGCGTGTTTTGTAATTGCTGGTTTATCCGTGTGAAGGATCAGCCATCTTCTAAACGGAGGTGGGAGGGGCAGCAGCTCATTTGCATTTAAAGGGACACAAACAAAATGGCGTGTTTCTTCTCACACCCAAAAAAGGGGCAAATTTGACATGCTATAATAAATGGGGGTATTTTGAGCTGTAATTTCAGACACATTCTGGGAACACCATAGATTTATATTACATCTTTTGAAAAGGAGCATAATATGTCACCTTTAAATTTCATAAAAAGAAGGTCTCTGCGTTTCTCTGACCTTTTGCCATACATCCTCCATATGGAGGTGGTCTGTGCGAGGCTGATTTCTATCAGCTCAGAGAGGCTTTGCTTCCAGTGCATGATGTCGGTTCCTGCAGGGCGTCCAGCAGCTTGTTGGCAGGCATGCCCTGTTTTGCTCCCTGCTGGACCAGGGACTGGATGCCTAGAGAAGCTAAATACTGCAAAACACAATGGGGAGCATTAATTATTTTATTTCACTGTATTATGACCTTGCAAAAGAGATTAATATGCACTGAAATTAATGTGCCTGATGCCATGTAGTATGTCTGGTGGTTATTTCAAAAGCATTAAGGGCATTAAATGGTTCCATCTTAATGAGCTACTTACAGGGAGGCAAAAGTGAGCTGCAATTTTCACAGAGTCTTCCCGTTAGTACCACACTATCAGATCCTTTCATCTGTTCTAGTGTGTACAGCCAACTCTAAAATCACAAATTAGACATAAAATAAGAATACAGCGGACACTGTTAAGCATAATATACATACACACACACTATCATCAAACCTCTCTACGAACACGAGAACCGATTTAATCGCTTTATCCCTTTAACCCTCACAAGGGTTAATCAGTTTGTTCACCCAAAAATGAAAAATCTCTCCGTAAGACTTTCGTTGATCTTTGGAACAGAAATGAAGATATTTTTTATTAAATCTGAGAGCTGTAAAACAAGGATACATATCTAAAGGGAATATATTGGTATGCATGTAGTTACGCAATGCTTGCTTACATTGTTAACATTAACAATTTGAGAACAAAGTATAATTTGCATGGTTTTGCGCAATGACAAGAGATTGTTAGATTTAATCAGCGCGATTTACTGCAATGTCAGAACCAGAACAAAAGTGGATATTTCTTACTAGTTCAGAAGACATTTTCCGGTGAAAATTATTATGTTGGTCATACTTGCAAAAATAAATAATCTGCGATTCTGAATGCCAGTATAGACACCGCCGCGGTGATTGACAGCCGCACACTCTCCTCAAACATTGTGTTCATCCACGCTGTGAGGTGTCGAACTACAACTCACGTAAAGTTGATAATTTTGCGAACTGCAATTGCAGATTTCGAACATAGATGGCGAAAAAGAGCAAAAACTGCGGACTGCAGCTTTAAACATTACAATCCTCATGATAACTCTCAATAACTTTACATTAAGTAAATCAATTTCAAAAGCTATTTACTCCTGAACAGCAATGCCATAAAGATATACAGAACGACCGCAAAAACGGAAGTTCAAAGACAATATTCTAAAGATGGCGGCGCACTTGTTTCTCTGGTGCATAAGGTCTAGCATTTTACAAAATGTCCCAACTTTTCTGGAAAAGGGGTAGTAATTGAAATGGGGTTGAAACATTTCTTATTAGTATTAAAAAATATATACAAACACACACATATACAAATTATAATGTATTTATACACACATTACGGGTGTAACGGTACATGTATTCGTATTGAACCGTTTCGTTAAAGGCTTCCGGTTCGGTACGCATACAAACCGAACGGTTGCTTGGACCATTTTCCTGCCGGCACAATTTGTGCTGGCGTGGCCAACACAGCGTTGCGCAACATCAAATGGCAAGCGCAATGAAAGCGGAACAAAACTGCGCTACTCATTATGTTTATCAGTTCGGACCAGCAACATCTGTGCAGCGTGAGCCGATCTCGATCAAGCGAGAGATCCGTTAAAGAAAACATTTGAATTTGCCACTGAGGTAATAACATCGCTGCGAGATCTAGTGAGATGCATTCACATTTCTCCGTTATTAACCGTAGATCTCTATTAGATAACAGTGCTGTCATGGAAACCAGGAGAAACATTGTGCCGTGAATGAACTAGTAATACTTTGCGTTCACAGACCAGCAACATTCACCATGGATTTAATATAGTAACACTAACTGGAACCAGTTTGGCTGGAATGGTGAAATGCTTTCAAGTACTTCACACATCTTTTTCCAGCACTTCAAAATTCAAATATTATATAAATAAATATATATTTAAATGTTATTTTTAATGTGATGACCAAAACATTATTTGTTCATCCTTCAAAGATGACCCCATTTATAAACCTGAAAGTTTCAAGATCTAGTAAAACTCACACTTATTTAAAAATATTTTTTCTTTAAACAAATAGGAAATTTCTCTGGCATTTCTTTCTTTTTGCTGTATCGAAAACGTACCGAACCGTGACTTGAAAACCGAGCTACGTACCGAACCGTGATTTTTGTGTACCGTTACACCCCTAATATACAGTATATATATATATATATATATATATATATATATATATATATATATATATATATATATATATCATGTGGATAGTTAGGGAGGCAAGAAATGACAGAAATTGCTCTTACCAGACAATGCTGGAGACACACATGGTCATTTGCTTCCTGTGCGGATGCGGATGGCTTCCTGCAGAGCCAGATCAGCCTGTTGACTGCACATACACAACCATAGAAATCAGCTTTATTAGTCATATAACAACAATTCAGTTCAGTCTAAGAGGCTAAAATTCAGATTTGCTGCCACTTATTTTTGCAGCAAAAACAAAATGCTCCTGACACAATGTAGTGCTCAAAAAGATAATCTACTACTAAAACAACTAATACTCACTGAGTGTCCAAAACGACAGTGCAAGGTTGCCAGATTAAGGACAGCGTATCGTAAACTGCGCCCATAGCCTTCATCTCCATTGCTTTTCCCCTCTCCACCGGAAAGAATGAGGCGGTCGAAGTAGTGCAGGAGGCTGTGAGTGGAGATGAAGATGTCCTGCACTCGCATACTGTTCAGATAGCTGAGGTAATGCTGTGGAGAGACAGAGAGAGGCTCAGTTATAGTAAAAAGAGATTAATCATCTATTTCTTGAAAGGAAGGAGCTCAGCTTACTGCTTCGGCAAAGTCAGGATTAAACTTGAGAATGTTGTCTGAGCTCGTCCTGTAACTTAGCTGGCGACATGGCCTTGTTCTCATCGTTCTTAAGGAGGTACGCCTGGGAAAAAAACAAGATGCCAATCATACAGGGCAAAAGGAATCATAGACAGCTGTGTTTATGAAAGCCAAATCTGTTCTAGTTTAACTCAGACAAACCTGTCGTGCAAGGAAGTATTCTGCTTGTTTCTGAGATAACGGACCTTGGGTCTCATCAGATCTGATGAAAACAGAAAATAACCCCCACAGACTTCCCATTAGTTTCCATGTAGTTTGCCAAAAGTATGACACTATGGAAAAAACTAAACATTCATGTAAAAACATAAATCTTCTATTGTAGTTTGACAGAGACTAAAATATGTGAGAAATTGAATCATTTTCCATCTATTTCTATTGTGTTAGGGTCAATTTTGACCCACATATTTTATTTGCAAAATTAGCTGTATGGACACAAAAATATATTGTGAATTCTTTCTATATTTGCACACTGAGAACTTAGCAAATAACTACAGCTAAGTATAAACAATATCTACATAAAATAGCTGTACTTGGTGCAAGTAGTATTTATTGCTGTTTATACTTTGTGTAAATAGTCTCTGCCTATAGTTATGTCTGATTCTCGACCCCTTGAGTGTAAAATGGGTTTCTTGCTCTGCTTTTCAGTCCTGCAAGAGTCAAGTGCATGAGATCCAAAAACCTAACAACCCAAAACATCCTTTGGCAGATGTTTTGACTGTGAAACTGTGGATGTGGATGAAATGAAAATGTGAAAATATGAAAATGTATTTAATATTTTAGTCTTTGACCAGCTACAAGAAATGACAGGATACAATACATTTTTAACCTGACTCTTTTCTGGGTTTTTAAAGTGTTGATATTTGGTGAATTGCATGAAAACCAATGGGGTCAATTTTATCCCTAACACAATTGATGTAACCACAATTTGTACAGCCTTTCCAAAACACATCTGAGTTAAAACTTTGCATGCACATTCAAGGAAATTACAAGAAATAAAGAGTACCAATACAGGTCAACTGACCCCAACACAATAACACAACCCTGATTCGACTAATAATACAAGAAACACATGATTCCCTCTGACCTCAGTTCGGACTGGTGTAGAGATGTAGTGTCCAGCTCATCTTTGTCTATGCGGTCGGCGCTGGGGTCTTCATTGCTGGTCAGCTCCATGTCTTCAGTGGACAGAGCCGTCAGCTCTCGGCTGCTCCGGCTGGTTTCCACGCGATGGCAGTACTGCTGCAGGGACTTGTACAGCTTATATACCTGACTGAAGGACAGTTTATTGTAGGCCAGCAGCATCTGACGCATGAACAGACCTACAAACACACAGAGATTAAGGGTTAAGATTCACAGATGAATCTGTCACAGATATTTTGTATCCCCCAAAATAACCCCTTAACACTCTTTTAAACTTTTAGAAAGTGATCAATGTACTTCAATGGAGAACATGATCTCATCTGACACATTTTACATCATATGATTCTTCAGTTAAAATAGGTTAATAGGTGGACAAATGGTGGAAAGTTTAAAGAAAATCAGTTCAATAATATAAAGATTAAACAAATTAACTAAATAAATTTTATTAAAATAATACGTTGATTACAATTAATAAATACATTTAGATTTTAATAAATAGCTAAGTTGATTTAACTTGATTTAAATAATATATTTAACCATACTACAGAGAATAGAAAAACCGCAATGTAACATAATTTACATTTACAATACTAATATTTACACAGTATTAATTAGGTCTTTGTACTTAAAAAAATAGAACTGTCTTAAATTTTTGGGTGGGTTCCTAGCATGAGGATGCTCATATTAAGACATTTTTAATGAAATCTGAGAGCTTTCTCACCCTCCATTGACAGCTACGCAACTGACACTTTGACGCTTCAAAAAAGTTCATAAAGAGATTGTAAAATTAATCCATTTGATTTGAGCAGTGCAGTCCAAAATTTCTGAAAAGGTTCAATCACTTTATATGATGAACAGATTCAATTTAAGCTTTTATTCACATAAAAACATTGATCAGTGAACATAAACAGAAGCTCCATCATACTTGCTTGATGCGCAAGAAAGAACATCATTGGTTCTAGCACGTCAAATGAACACAACAATTTGTTGTGCTGGGTGGTTGTACATCGGAGGTTAGTATGGTAAAATATGGTGTACCTCAGGGCTCAATTTTAGGTCCTTTACTTTTTAGTTTATATATTTTTCCACTTGGCCAACTTTTGAGGTCTCTTGATGTCGCTTTCATATGCTGATGACACCCAGATATACATTCACTCAAAGCCTGATGTAAATGTCGCTGTTACTCACCTTTCTAACTGTATTGCAGAATTCAAAAAAGTTCAATTCAGAAACTGTTAATTATCTGTCTAAATAGCGATACAACTGAAGTGATGCTTATTGGTTCGTCTCACCAGTTACGTAGTGTGAAATCTGTAGCTTTAAATGTTGACAGCTCTGATATACAGTTCAAATCTAAATTAAAAAACTTGGGAGTCATCTTTGATTCTAATTTAACAGAATCAAAATAGAATTCTTATGTTGACCTACAAGGCGTTAAATGGACTTGCTCGGCAATATCTTTCTGATCTTTTAGTACCCTACGTTCCGACACAGTAATCTTCGCTGAGCCGATGCTGGTCTTTTAGTTGTTCCGGTAACGCGCCTGAAAATGGGTGATAGGGCGTTTCTCGGTTGCCCCAAAGTTATGGAATTCACTGCCCTCACAAACTAGAAGTGCTCCATCTCTGAGATTGTTTAAGTCATCCCTTAATTAAAACGTATTATTTTAGAGAAGCTTTTGGGTGAAACAGTGATAGTGTGTTTGTTATAACTTTTGTTTAGTTTATTTATTTTAAATTGTTTTTTAGATTTATAATATTGTTTGTATGCATGCACTGTAAGTTTGTATGTCATGCTTACTTTATCTATTGTCTATGTTAAGCGCTCTGAGAATTGACTTTTAAAAGTGCTATACAAAATAAAGTTATTATTATTACTATAACTGATGTGTGCATTAAAGAAAGTTCATTTGCAAATAAAAGCCTGAATTCAATCTGTTAATCACATAAAACTATCAAGTCTTTTCAGGAAAATGTGGACTAAACCGTTCTATTCGTATGGATTAGTTTTATGATCTCCTCATGAACTTTAAGTATCAGTTCTGTGGACTGTCAGTGTCAATGCTGGGACAGCAATCTCTCAGATTTCATTAAAAATATCTTCATTTGTGTTCCAAAGGTGAATGAAAGTCTTACTTTTTTTAAATTTGGAAGACATGCAACAGAGTAAATGACAGAATTTTAATTTTTGGGTGAACTTGCCTCTTAAATTGGGCAATATTTGATTTATCATAATCATTTTGGTTATGGCCCTGAAAGAAAAACATATATACGTACCAACAACACTAGTTTTGAATGCCTCCAGAGCTCGCTGAATGCATTTGGCAGGATAGTAAAAAAGTGCTCCATGTCCTGCAACTCTCCACCAGCCATTAAAATCAACCTGAAAAACAGAAGGTGTTAATTATATGTACAATTATATAAAAACCTACCCAGGTAGAAAAGTTCTTTATAAAGGTAAGATGCCTACTGTACCTGACTTTAACAGCATTGATCATGCGAGGACAGCACTCCTCTACTATCTTCACAAACTGCTTCAGGGTTAAATCTGCACCCTGGTCATCACACACAAATCAAACATGTGCAGTATGGTTTAATCTAAATGTCTGAAAACATGACTTTCTTTTCTTTTTATAATTTGGCACACAGGGTATGCATAAACAGCTCTACAAGAAAACAAGCTACATACCTGTTGTAAAGGCAGGATGAGTTTGTTCAGGCGTCTTCTGTCTAGAAGTGCCATTGGTTTGGTTGTGGACATCTCATACAGTAAAGCTAACACTGCGATCTTGTATGGAGTGACCCAATCCTTAATACCGAAGATATTGGCATGAACAACCCCATTTGTCATCATGGGGTTGAAATACAGACTTTCATGCACACTGGCCATTGCCCCTCGGGATTTATATTCCTCAAATTTCAATAAAATTAAGAATATCGGTGCAGTATATCTTCTAGTTTAATAGAAGAAAAACACCTATGCTATGTGGTAAGCTAACATTCATTATTTGTGCTAATACGGTAACGTTAAAATATCAACGGTGTTTCAAATGCAGTCATGACGACTGATAACGAAAAAATCTGTAATCATAACCACTTTGTTTAATGCGTTCGGTTATTAATCATACATGGACATATTCGAATATATTCACATGGATCATTTGCTGACCATCAGCCGGAGACTTTCCTTCAAAATACCCTCCAGTTCCGTTTACGTTCCAGGGCGCAATGTAAGAGCACAAACGAATCGATTGTGTTTTAATGATCAGTTCTTTGTATCGGTTTGAGTGAACAATTCGTTTCAGTGAGTCCGGTACGAGTCAGGTGTCTTTGAAAAAGACGGTTTTCAGTACAGACATTTAACCCGATGATGATACGTCGTTAAAATCAGCTTTATACTTTTAGTACGCGCTGCAGAGTGCTGATAAATCGATTCCGATACAGAGCTAATGGTAATTTCAAAGGGTTTCTCTGTCTATGGGTTTTCAGCTAATTTTCAATATTCCTGAGACAAATCAGGAATAATTAATCGTTTGATCTTTAATAGTTCAATCGTTAAATCAGATATCCGTAAATATTATTGGTTTTTATATCTGCATACGGTAGAGGTCGCAAATATTTACATGACATGTTATTACATTCATTTGAAAGAAATCCTAACTATATGTAAATTATTAATATACATGAACAAAATCGAAGAATAAATAGTTTAGGATATTGTGATATTATTGTTTCCAATTAATGTGCTTGCTTATGTCCAATGAATTGTACATTTATTTTTTTTTAAATTGTACATATACATTCACATCTTTTTATATCAAATAATACAATTTTCATGGTGTCAGTGTATTTTTAATGAAGTGATGACTGCCTACATTGTTCAAAATACATACCCTTCACGGGGACATGATCGTCAGGGGATTTTTTTTTTTTTTTTTTTTAACTATCCACAAAGATTTCACCAACATTATAGTTTGACAACACATTGCGCATGCCACTAAACAATTCTGAATCTGATATACAGCTATGCTTTAAACATAACACTTAAAACTACTGATCAATTATGGATTGTCATCTGTTGACCTGTGACTCGGGTGACACTCATGAATTTTTCAGTATCTGAGTCAATTAATCTGTTAATAAACATTCCTTAAAATAAGTGTTAATAAGTGTTAAATCAAAAGAAATACTTAAACTATTTACGTTGTAATCACTCTGTTTGACGCTAACTTTCCTCTCATATAATAATTCTGCCCGACAAAAGGCTCTGCTGAGCTCGATCAGACTTGGGTTAAGCTATCAAGCTAAAAATACGAAAGTAAATTGAAACAAACAATTCCATTGCGTTAAATCATTTTTGAAAAACAACAAGTAATGGGAGAGACTTAAAAAAATCTACATTTGTGTATGAAATATTTTGCCATTATTACAATGTAATTAATCAAAACGTTAGCACAGCAGTCATTGGGAATTCCATATAAAAAATATGTTGTAAAGTAAAAGCAAAACCATCAACAACCACCTTCTTTTCTATCAACCAGTCCTGAACCACTATCCTTTGGAACAATTGCATGTAAAGAAGATATGGTCAGTGTTTTCAAGATGGTTATTACAGAAAGAACAGGGTACAATATCTATATTACATTTTTGATTTAAAAAATGTTAGAAGGATAGATTTCATTTAAGATTTTGAAGTGTATTTCTTTTGCTTTAGGGGGAATAGGAAAACTTAAATAAGCAGTTCTGAAGATATTTTACAGTTGTCTTATTAAATAAGTGATCTAATTTATTTATTTTTAATTTGACAGGGACAACATGTTTTTAAGACGACCTGTCTTATATACTTGTTAGTACAATGAGCACTTTCAAAATGAATATCACCAATGAATAAAGTGGGAAAAACACTACTGGAGGTACGAGACTGATTGGCTGGCTGGTATTGCGTTGCACTGGATTTCCACCACTGGTGATTGGCTGAAAACGCTTAATCACAGTCGTACATAGCGATCCTCCTGGTCGGCTGTAGACAGCGACTGTGAAATGAAGAGTTAGCCGTTTGTGAGCAATGTTTTGGCTTCCTTTGAGTGCAGCTGGGTGACTTCCCGTGGTGTCTTTGAGCTGCTATGAAGGTACAGTAATTTCTCATAATGCTTCTTTAGTTTTTGAACTTGTTTTTCTGTTGGCTGTGCTGTCAGTGCACCAGGCTAGCATTAATAATCTGCTGACATTTGCTATCAGCTTCGAGTTCCAGTTTAGCTTTTCATGCATTATTTGTATTGTGTGGTTTTGTGCATTGATGACATCTTTCATGCCTATATATATATATATATATATATATATATATATATATATATATATATATATATATATATATATCTCAGTGAACATCTATCAATTATATAACGGTGTGCAGTGTATTTCAATATTCAGTTGTTAGATGCAATGATCAGTAATGTGTTTGTTCTGAACTCTTGTGTTCTCATGTTTTCTTCATATGTTCATTTGTTGGGAGGCTGAGACCCAGCAACAGGACCGATCCTTCACTGTGTTACACAAATGACAATTGCAGTTGACTATCCTGTTGGCTCCCGATGAAAATAAAAACACTATGGTTACTCTCTGTTGAGTGTGACTAAGAGCACTAGCTGCAGTCAGAAGTCCTTTAAAGCACACGTAATCCCTTGTTATGGCTTATCCCTATTCCCATCCATCTGGTAATGAGATCTGATCCCTGTCAATGGGAACTATTTCTGGGCAGGACATTCTGAATGGGGAAATAAAGCACAGCAGCTCCTGACTTACTATTGTTATCATGCACAAGGCAGTATCACTCTCACAATGGCAATTTTTCTACATGTTAGTTTGAGGCTGTCAAAAATATTGTTTTAATTTCTATGAAGAATATTTTCTGATTAAAGGGACATATTATGTCTTGTTTTTTGTTAAGGGGGTCTGTTATATTCATGGTTGAATGTTCAAAAACACATTAGTTTTCACATAATGCTGTTCACTGTTTTTCAGTAACGTTATGTTTATTCCGATCTCTCTTGTCGGAAGCACAATGTGTTCTGATTGGCTGGCTGGACTAATGTGTTGTGATTGGTCATCAGCTTGTTACAACATGTTTGTTACTCTCCTTGTGAATTACTGCACATAAACACTGCCCCCTTTTTGTAATTTAATGCAATTAACCTAGCATGCAATACAGTACGTGTATTACACTATCTGGATTTCACTCACCAGCTCTATGAAGCGAGAGTGACCGACTGAGGACGGTCTGCATGTTGGCCTATCCTATGATCAGCAATAATTTATTCAAATGCTTTTAAACCATTCCAGCATAATAAGACGCGTAAAAGAGAACCTATTTAGTTATAGCCACACATGAAATGTGTAAAAAAACAACAACAGACATACCACAAAAATCAAAACAGCACTAGTCTTAATACAACCTCAAAGGTTTGAAAACCTCATAATTTTCATCATTTGAAGTCTTTTGTCATTGTTTTCTTTGCAGGCGGGGGCTTCGCCCATGTGGGCATCATGCTCGTGGTCTGCTGAATGAAGCTGATGGGTACCGGGGCCGCGAGTAGGGCAGCAGGCAGGTTTTGGGGCAGGTGCGGGGCCGTTCCGCTTTGCTCCCACTGCAGGATACTCCACATACCCACCTACCAACTCCACCAACACCAGCCTGGGTGTGCCAGTCCCTGTAGACAAGCATTCTCTGTCTTCAGGAGAAGGGTAGGTAGACCTGCACACCTGCCATTGCCATACAATCTCATTTGTTCCGCACTCAAAATCTCAAAAGCATTTATTAGATTAAAGACCTCATGAAATAGCTGCAGAAACACACATTTCTTTTTGATGTTGATGTATTTCCTTCTTAAATCTGTAAGTTGGGACCATGTTGACGGCTTGTAATGGATTTTTCATGAACCTAACTATCCTACCAATAATACTCACTTATACCCTAGTGCTATATATATATATATATATATATATATATATATATATATATATATATATATATGTGTGTGTGTGTGTGGGTTTGTTTATGTGACTTATGAGGACACAAGTTTGTATAATGACATGTGTATTACACTGGTATTACAACTTATTGGTGGTTTATGAGGACATTTCAAAAGTCCTCATAAATCAAATGGCTTAAAAAACATAAAAAACAATGTTTATTAAAAAAAATGCAGCATGTCTCCTGTGATGGTTAGGTTTAGGATTTGCATTTAGTGTAGGGGATAGAATATATAGTTTGCTCAGGATAAAAACCTATTACGCCTATGGAGAGTCCTCATAATGCTGTTGCACCAACGTGTGTGTTTGTGTGTGTGTATATGTATATATATATATATATATATATACACCTCACTAATAGAACATGCTTAAGTGCAAAGTCAAAGTGAATGTAATGTTTTGACACTTAATTGCAGAGATTAGAATAGAAATTCATAATTCTGTTGTCTTTAAAATATGGATAAAGTGTGTACTTACAAGCATTTAAAATAAGTAACATCAAAGTAAGTGTACTTTAAGCTTAAAATGGCATTCTTAATTAAGTCTCTCATTTATACTTATTATCGACTTTTAAAAGTGAACTTAAGTGTGTTGAAAACGCATCATGAAAGTGTACAATTACGTGGCTTTAACTTTTTGAACATTATTATCTGCAAGTAAATTTTTTTTTTTTAATATACTTTTTAGACTTGTACCTGTACCCGACAAATGCACATTCAGTACAATTAAGCACACTTATTTATTTTTTTACAAGGGTATATTTTTAATTTATAAAACGGTTCGCTCTAATCCTTGATTCTGATTGGCCAAGAGCTGTGCTTTATTCACGATAAAACACGGCTACGATCCGCTTCACACCCAACGGTTCTATTGTATCGCGCTGCAACACTGCGGTTCTGTGTTGTTTTTATTTGAGCTTTCATGCATTTTACACATTGGAACGTTGTTGCTGTTCACACTCGAGGACTATTTTTTCCAGCGGAAGGTAGGCTTTTAGTGATTTTACTTCAAGAAAGTTGCACTAACATTGTTTTTACTTAAATATTGTGTGGCAACCGCTTTATAAAAGCAATAAGATACTCGAGGCAATACTCCGCTTTCCGCGCGTGCCTAACAATCGCCTTGAGCTGCTACTTATTCACGATACAGCACAGCCTCTCGTAATCTTATTGCTTACATATAGTAGAGTTAGGCAATAATCCACAACCTGCATGTCTTTCCTTTTGATTTGAGATGAGAGATTTTGCTTTTTGTCCTTTTGATTAAGCACAAATTCCCTCTTCTTCCTCCTCTGTAGCACATCTGTGTGTGACCGTGAAGAGTTTTTGTTCGCTGGTGCTCAGTACTTCAGGAAATCAGCGCAGATGCACAACCTGTCAGCTGCTGAAGGGCACTTCATTCCAGCGTCCACAGCTCATGCGTTTGCGTGTTAAGGACTTGCGACAGCATCTTCACGTTACGAAATATTAACACTGACACCTGCAGGTACTTTCACACAGGCAGCAGTATGTGCGCATTATTAACAATTGGGTATATTTTGACCATATCATTATTGTTTTTGAGTTGTGTGAATGCTTCGAATCCTTAGGGAGAAAGAGGACCTTGTGGACTTGTGCTTTGCCATCAAGGTGCCGAAAGTGAGGCATGATCCAGACACGCCTTCTCTGGGAGCCATGCCCCTGTATAGCCCCACCCCTTCAACGGAAAGAGCCCACTTCCCCCTCTCTCTCAGCTCTCTCTCTCAGCTCAAGGAGAACCAATCAGAGGAGCAACAGCTCCGAGTCCGAGTCTCAATCAGGTGTGTCCAGCTGATTCTGATCTGTGAGCATGGTTGTTATAACATGTTTACATTAGGGGTTAAACGTAAACGAAGTCTAAATCCGTGCCAAGCTCCAAGGTTCTAAAGAGATACCTCACCGTTTGTTCATATTAAAACTGTTATTCCCTTAAATAAGGCGAGTCTATACATACCTTTCTCGTCTCTGTGCGTGCACTCAAACGCTCTGCGCGTGAGACACTTTGATAGCACTTAACTAGCCCAGTTCATTCAATATGGGCCAAGCAGAGAAGCAACCAAACACTCTCCACATTTTCCCTATTTAAATACACTTACACGTAGTAGTGTAACTCGACCTAGGACGGTGACACAAAATAAAACGTTGCGCTTTTCTAAGCGTGTAAAATGGATAACTATATCGTGTAGTGGAATAGCACAGCAAGTGCTTGGGAGTGGTCCAGTTTAAACAGCTTTTTTGCGTCTCGTTATAGACTTTAGATTCGCATCGCTTCATGTCTCAATCACATCGGAGGAGTATATGTTTGTTCAAGAGCATTTCGTTTTGTAAATAAGGCTCAGTGTAATTGTATTTGCAGAGAAACTGTGTCTGATCTGAACAGATAAAGCAGCCAACTGTATTGATCTGACCATTAGCTACATGAGTCAAAGTAAGTTAGAATCGAGAATAAACAGAAATACATCGCATTTCAACAACTTCTGCTCATGAATTTGAAGGCTGCTATAGGTGGTTTGCAGAACGCCGATTGTGTTTACGCGCGGACTTGCAGATGGGGGGCAAGGAGTGAAGAGCGCAATGGACGAGATGGAGGAAAATCCGCACTGTACTACTTTAGACGCTATTACAAGAGAAATATATATAAACAGAAAATCGAAACATATGTTGGACGTGATCCTTAAGTTATGAAGAGGACTCGATTTTCAACTGAATTGAGAGATTTCCCTGCCATCGAGGCTGTAGATATCAGCAACTACCTCGTCTTACAGACAAGTGTATTTAAACACCTGAATAATGTAATTATAAGCCACATAAATAAATGTATTAACTCACATTTGACGAAAGTGATCACTGCACACTGTACAAACACATGGGCATTTTCCCATTCGGCTCCTCCTGACCGCAGATCGTAGGTTAGGTTTAACAAGGCATTTTTACCGTGTTTTTCTGTCAATTTCTTGTATTTCCCCTTATGAACAACAACTTCGTGGTTCTGATTCGATTTCGAGCAACCATAAACAATCGCAAAACATAGGCATTTGAGTGTGTTATAGTGCTTCCTAATATAGAAATTTACGTCCTGCCCTCCATCTGCGTTTCACGCCATGGCAACACAGTGGCGTGACGTCACGTGAAAACAAGCTATTGGATCATTGAGAATAAATGCCATATTAGTTTTTACAAGCATTACTTTAGAGAACTGACTAGCTACCTTGAACAAATGGTGCAACCAAATAAAGTGCAGAGTTAGTTATAAGCTAGCTAGGAGTTATTATGCCTGTAGTGTGGACTTTATGTTCCAAAGAACGTATGCATGGCTGATGCAATCCTACCCAGAATGCACTGATGTGCACACAAATCTGTGCTTAAAATGGCTGTGCAAAAATGAACTGGTTTGCACAATTTTGGCATTGGATTAAAGTGTACATTATTTCATTATACTACTATTAACAAGAGGTTTGGCAGTCATTGGTGAATCCTTTGTAAATTTGTTCTTAGTGTGGATGGCTAATTATTCTCTTTCTGTGTAAACATTCCTTGCTAATAGGATATTGAGGACTCCACTTCAGTCTCACTTCTTAACCTCTACCAGGCAGAACACACACCAGAGGTGAGTTAATTCTCTTACTGGTAATTGAAAGGACTAACATTGTCATGAACTGTTATACATACTTTTTGGGCTGGTCAGAATAAGAATATTATCTCCACACATTTGGCTTAACACAATTAAAATGTTAAAATAAAAATTCAAGTAAATTTGGTAACAAAAATTCATCACATTTATCTGTCACATTCAGTGTTCTTTACGATTATTAAAGTATCTATTCATATTTTGAATTGAAATAAATGGCAATTATTTTAAATTGGCATTTATTTTTGTATTTTTTATTTTTTTACCCACTCACAATAAAAATACTCTACACCATTAGCTTGCGTATGAAATATTACAATTTTCTAGAGAAAAAAACAACACTTTAATGATGATCTAAATTAAATAGGAGTTGTTTCTGTATATAGATCCATAAACAAGGTAATACTCACTTATAGTAGGTGCAGGTAGATGCAATCTGCTGGTTAGAAGAAAACATGTTGAAATTTGAAAAGTGTTTGTTTTTGCAATAATTCCACACAAGTTTGTAAAAATAGAACTAAAATGCCACACAAAAATTAATTTTATTCACAAATTATTTATTTCAACAAACTAAATGTGAATCTTTAACTTTAGAATAAGAAATTATATTAAAAAAATCTGAAAATAAAACAAATAGCAATAAGCAGAAATGAATGCGCGTGTGTGTGTGTACGTGCACATGTTTGCGAAAGTGTTTGTGTGTTTGCATGTGTATTTGTGCGTGTGTTAGTTCTCACACCTTCATATCTGCATTTGTGGCTGATTTTGTCTGCCAAATATTATACAAATATGGTTTGTTGCAGTCACACTTACATAGAGAGAGAATGTTTATCCCATATTGCATTCTTGCTTTGGCACCAGGCCTTAATTTCTGTGTGAAAATTCAAATTATGCTGGATTTTTTTTTTTTTTAATGAAAGATAAATAAAAATACTTAATTTTTCGCCTTTCCTGTTCATTTCCAATGTTTCAGTTTTTTGTGTATAGATCGAGAATGAAACCAGTCACAAACATCATGCCAGTGAGAAGAAGGGAACAATGCTTTTGAGGGAAACATCAAATGGGGTTCTGAATCGGACAATATGAGGGTTAAATTACAGAGAATTATATAACATGAAGTGAATGTCCCGTGACCATCAGGTTAGTCCTCAGATCGCGCGCGGCGGGCTAGAGCTTTCTCTGTCAGATCTGTCTTCCCTTGGTGACGTGGAGCAGTTGACGGTCAGGCAGCTAAAGGAGATCCTTGCGAAGGAACTTTGTGAGCTTCTCCGGCTGCTGTGAGAAGTGGGAGCTGGTGGAGCGCTGTCAGGAGGCTTTACCGGGAGAATGAGGACAATCGCAAATCTGAGTGAGTGTTAACACTGCTCCGTGAATAAAGCAACAAACAGTCTAAAAATAAACGTTTGCCATACCTGCCAATTGGCTTTATGCACAGCTTCACTACTTCCTGAACTTAAGCCAGCTCCTTGTTTCCTGTCTGGAATTATTGGCCGAACTTGATTAATTCAGGTGTGTCCTGATTATTGTTGCTGTGACTACTGAGGTCAGGCACACCTGGATTAATCAATTTGTCCAATAATGGCAGACAGGAAACAAGGTGCTTGCTTAAGTTCAGGAAAGTAGTGAAGCTGTGCATAAAGCCAATTGTGAGAGAATTTAGAACAGTGTCAATTTTTAAAAAATCTTCTAAAAGACTCTGAAATGTACTCACCGGCCACTTTATTAGGTACACCTGTCCAACTGCTCGTTAACACTTAATTTCTAAGCAGCCAATCACATGGTGGCAACTCAGTGCATTTAGGCATGTAGACATGGTCAAGACAATCTCCTGCAGTTCAAACCGAGCATCAGTATGGGAAGAAAGGTGATTTGAGTGACTTTGAACGTGGCATGATTGTTGGTGCCAGAAGGGCTGGTCTGAGTATTTCAGAAACTGCTAATCTACTGGGATTTTCACGCACAACCATCTCTAGGGTTTACAGAGAGATGGTCCAAAAGAAAAAACATCCAGTGAGCGGCAGTTCTGTGCGGAAGTGCCTTGTTGATGCCAGAGGTCAGAGGAGAATGGCCAGGAATGGCTTCGAGCTGATAGAAGGGCAACAGTGACTCAAATAACCACCCGTTACAACCAAGGTGGGCAGAAGAGTATCTCTGAACGCACAGTACGTCGTGAAGCTTTGAGGCAGATGGGCTACAGCAGCAGAAGCCCACACCGGGTGCCACTCCTTTCAGCTAAGAACAGGAAACTGAGGCTACAATTTGCACAAGCTCATCGAAATTGGACAATAGAAGATTGGAAAAACGTTGCCTGGTCTGATGAGTCTCGATTTCTGCTGCGACATTCGGATGGTAGGGTCAGAATTTGGCGTCTACAACATGAAAGCATGGATCCATCCTGCCTTGTATCAACGGTTCAGGCTGGTGGTGGTGGTGTCATGGTGTGGGGAATATTTTCTTGGCACTCTTTGGGCCCCTTGGTACCAATTCGAGCATCGTTGCAACGCCACAGCCTAACTGAGTATTGTTGCTGACCATGTCCATCCCTTTATGACCACAATGTACCCAACTTCTGATGGCTACTTTCAGCAGGATAATGCGCCATGTCATAAAGCTGGAATCATCTCAGACTGGTTTCTTGAACATGACAATGAGTTCGCTGTACTCAAATGGCCTCCACAGTCGCCAGATCTCAATCCAATAGAGCATCTTTGGGATGTGGTGGAACGGGAGATCGCATCATGGATGTGCAGCCGACAAATCTGCGGCAACTGCGTGATGCCATCATGTCAATATGGACCAAACTCCCTGAGGAATGCTTCCAGCACCTTGTTGAATCTATGCCACGAAGAATTGAGGCAGTTCTGAAGGCAAAAGGGGTCCAACCCGTTATTTGCATGGGGTACCTAATAAAGTGGCTCGGTGAGTGTATGTATATTTATTTTTATAAAAGCGTGCTCTTTTTTTTCAGTGGAAAATGTGAGCAACCCCATCACTGCTGGTAAGAAATTTTCACCTCACAGTTTGAAAAAAAAAAAAAATTATTAAAAGAGTGCAAATGTTTTTTTTAGTTTTGAAGGCCTCAGTTGATTTAATTGATGATCTGCTCAGGTTACACAGTAAAGTAAATGGACTGTTTAACTAATAATAACTCCTAGCTGAGTCTAATAGCTGTGCTTTGCTCCTCCCACTTTAAGTGGTACCTTATCCCCTCCAATCTGCAATGGTGGAATCGGAGGTAAGGCTTGTGATTGGTGGAAATGCTCACCAGTGCACTGACTGCAGTTTGTGATGTCATTGCACTTCAACCCCTCCCTGCATGGCCACTGCCAGATAGCATGTAGTCTCAAAAGGAAAATGTAAAGTGCCATTGTTTACACTGCCATAAATGATTTATAATGTAGTAATAATTGTATTGTATCTTCTTTGATGGGTTACCCCCATTATCCCATTTCATCCATGCCCTTCATCAAGTATTATTTGTTTTTTGTATGGCTAGAATTTAAATAAACTGCACAATGCAAGTGATGCACTGAAATTAATGTTTTTATTGTAAACGGAAAATAAAGTTTTGGTAATTGGTTTTTGGGTCATTTTGTGCTGTTCATGGTGTAGTTTACAGAAAATAAATCATAGGGCAGATTCAAACAGAACATGTTTTTTGGCTGTTAAAAATGCAGCGTCACTAGTTGGAAGTATCTTACTTGAATTGTGGCCATCTCTGTTTGTGATTGGGTCTTACTCAGACAGTAACACAGTGTCGGCCCAGATCCGGGCCACATCTGGTACATGTGGATTTAACACACACCACATGGGGCCATATCTGGTCGAACACTGTTTCTGTCTGGGTTTGAATTGACATGAACTCAAGATCATGTTCTTACAGATGGATTGGCACACACTGTAATGTCTTTTTCCCTCTCTCACTGCAGATGGTTGCAGGACCCAGTTATCAAACGATCGACAACCTTTGTCGCATCTGCATGGACGCTGTCATTGACTGTGTACTGCTGGAGTGCGGTCACATGGTCACCTGCACTAAATGCGGAAGCGCATGAACGAATGCCCCATATGCAGACAGTACGTTTTCAGGGCTGTGCACGTTTTCAAGTCTTAATGCTCCTGGGATTACGTCCTGTTCTACCTGCAGACTGCATTAGGATTGGGTGAGGACGAACCCAGCAAGTGCCCGTCTTCACATCGAATTAGGGAGGAAGATTAAGTCCTCTGATTAATTTTTCATGATGTTTGAGAAAGACTTCAGATGGTGGCTTAGTCAATAAATGCTTCAGTAAAAACATTCCACAAGCTCTTCTAAGAGGCTCTGTAATAATATGCAATTGTTCAGCTGCAACACCTCACAGCCTTGACTTGATATCCTTCAGCTTTGAAGACATTCTGCTCGCAGATCACATGCAAGCACTGTGAGAAACTCAAGAAAAAAGAAACAATTATATTACTCAAGTGGGTTCATCATCATGCACCAGTAACTCAGGATGGGAGTATCTGAATGTTCCTATTGCTCTTTTGTTTCCTTTTTGTTTTGTTTAGCAGCTTCTCTGAATGGGCCTTTGTTTCCTGTTTCTTTTGCTGAAGCCTCTTGGATATTTGAAAAAAGTTTTTCCTACAAGTTGCATTGTACCTCGTGATGGTACCATTCAACAAATTATAAGTGGCATAATGAACGTTTCATGGTCCACAACAGATTAGTCCCGATTAAAGAAGTAGTTCATTTTTTTTTAAACTTTTGTTGATAATTTACTCACCCCCATGTCATCCGAGATATCCATGTCAGTTCTTCTCTTCAGTTCGAAAAGAAATTAAGGTTTTTGATGAAAACATTCCAGGATTTTTCTCCATATAATGCACTTTACTGGTAACCAAACGGTTCAAGGTCCAAAAGACAGTTTCAGTGCAAACTGTTCAGAAGGGCTTTAAACGGATTCCCAGATGATGAATAAGGGTCTTATCAAGTGAAACGATAGCATCAGATCGTTTTATAAGCTCAAATGGTCACCTTGCTCTGTTCTGTGATGCACGTTCGTGACTCTTTTTAAACTCATTTTTAAATAGATCGAATCTTTTTCGTGTCATTTGGTTCTATCAACGAACGAAAGTGAACGAGTTACGACTGGAGGAAAGATTTGATTCATTTGATGAACTAAGTTTGAATAGGAGAGTCACAGCGTGCATCACACCCTAACCCTAACAGAGCAAGGCGACCATTTGTGCTTATAAAACTTAAACTTTATTTATTTTTTTAAACGAGCGATCGTTTTGCTTGATAAGACCCTTATTCATCGTCTGAAATTGTTTAAAGTTGTTTAAAGCCCTTTGAACAGTTTGCACTGAAACTTGTCTTTTGGACCTTGAACCATTTGGCTTCCCATTGAAGTCCATTATATGGAGAAAATCCTGGAATGTTTTCATCAAAAACCTTAATTTCTTTTCGACTGAAGAAAGAATGACATGGACATCTTGGATGACATGGGGGTGAGTAAATCTACTCCTTTAATCACTTTTTTAATCATATGACTTTAACCATAAATGACCATACATTTTTTAATCATATGACTTTTTCTTTGTCAGAGTCTTAGGACTGGTTTCTTGAATATGTGACTGACTTAGCAGGTCAATATGCTGGTTTTCCAGTTTAAGTGGTGAAAATACTAAATACTTAAATGTATGGGGTATGTGTCAATTGAAAGTAGGACCATAAACAATATTACAATATTACTGATTTAAACCGATAACATTTGAAAATGCATTTTATGACATGCAAAGCAACCATAACTTCAAAATGATGCACGGTGTAAAAGATGATTTGGGTGCCAAAAAGGTGCATTTCTGTCTCCTCATGCACTACAGTTGTTGTTGTTAGTACTTGAATTAATATACGTCGTTAAAGCTTTTAAAAAAAAGTCGTCACTAAGGAGTGATTACCCAAACAAATAATCTACCCATATTTTGTAGCCATTATTAATGTGTATGATAAACCTGATTAGAAGTTGCATCAAGGCACATTACACAGCAGCTGACAAGCATCACCTGCACCACAGCAATATCAGCCTCTTTTTTTTGTGTGATGATATATTTGAAGATTATAAGGGATATTACAAATAACATTTAGGTGTATGTTCAGATTCATTGCATCCTTGTTTAACCTGTTATCTCTGACATGTCTTTAATTCCTGTGTAAATGCCTATTCAGATAAGTTTATTTTTTTTAACAAAAATAACTTTTCCTTTGTTCAGTTGCTGTTAATTTAATATAAGAATTAACAAACGAGTTATGTAGTTAGTTGTGATACTTTAAATAAAAGTGCTAAGAAAGATTTTCACTGGACTGCACTGCATCGTGATTATTAAATGTCAATATGTTGTTCCGGTTCATTCTTTGTCAAGTCAATATGAAATCAAAATTGACTATTTTGAAAATTTAATGTAAGGAAACTCTAGGAAATATCTAAGATTAAAACATAATGGCACTTCACATTGGCTTTAAAATGTTCCCTGCAACATTTTAAATTTCATATTGAAGTTATTCTTATACAAGCACATTTACATTTGGTTGAAAAAATAACTTCCCTTTTCAAATGCATCACGGTACATTTTTTTAATTACATACAAATATAAATAGCCGAATGTACATGTTTTAGATGGCAAGAAATGCCTTAATTTATAGTGGTACGCATATGGTGGCTTAGATCAAATGGCAAACTCCCTCTTTCTGACAGTAAATATCCTGAGACAAAACTCACAATAATACACACCATTAAAATCATCTCTCATCATAACAGTTACCATTTAACAATAATAATCACTGTGGAAGGAATAAAAAGCACATGATAATCTCAGACAAATACTGGATGGAGGTTCAGCAAGTCTTTTTTTTGACCTCATACGGAAAAATGCAGAACTACCTGATATGTTGAACTAAACAAATTACTTGTTAACAACATTAAATAATCAGTAATTTGTTTGGTCTAGACACTTGTAGAGCTTTGCTCTACACAGGCATAGCTTATGAACCTACTGATGGCTGAGGGCTTGCCTGTTACAACTGTAAAACAACAGATGAAATATGGCACTGGTTTATAAATAGACCTCATAATAACAAATTCCACCTCTATACCTGTTTCGAGATACGAACAGCAAGTACTTGAAATTCAAAGCAGTCAAAACATCTGAAAAATGCTGATCAGACTGGAGCATTCCAATGCTGATTACATAAAATGGAGAAATATTTAAAAATTCCATTA
Source organism: Hybognathus amarus (assembly GCA_030378365.1). Classification (NCBI taxonomy): domain Eukaryota; kingdom Metazoa; phylum Chordata; class Actinopteri; order Cypriniformes; family Leuciscidae; genus Hybognathus; species Hybognathus amarus. The sequence goes on from JAQIUQ010000571.1 coordinate 70,650, forward strand.
TATTAAAAAACAAAATAAAGAACAATACATATACCAGGACTGAACCAAATATAGCACATAAATCTGAACTGATACATCTTTTGTACAAAAAAATTGAATTTGCGAATAATGTACAATCATGCTTACTCTTTTCTATTGATTAAGTGTGTGTGAGTAGTATCCAGTGAGATATATGGATGTTGTGTGTATATATACCCATTACTTCCTCTGCTTTCTACTACACCACCATTTAAATACAATTTCTTGGTAATAACACATAAATCTCCTCTTAAAGATTAACAGAATTTGAAGAATAAAGTCCATCATCATTAAAATACACCATTCAGAATAGGAGCAGAATTATGTGCCTTTAAGTACAATATGTCTGCTCTTCTCTCAGTTTGAAAGAAGGCTAACAGGCGTTGTCCACATACGTGTTGCAGTGCTTTTTTTTTTAAGTGTGCGAATTCAGTTTCAGTCCAGAACACATGAGTGCACCTGATACATGGTATCATTTTAGACTGGTGTTCATTTCCTCTCCAGACACTCCAGGAGGTGCTGTGTAGTTTTTGGAGCAGTTTATCCTCTTGCAGTTTGAAGGGAACAATGACCGACATCTCAGCAATGAAGCGCTCGCATGCCTGTCGGCTCACCTGCTTGGAATAATCGCAGGTGCAATGCGGCAGATGCTTCCGCAGCGTTTGAAGTAACTCAGTGACTGATCAGTGACCCTGTTGCACACTAAAGAAGAAATTCAGAAAGAAGAGATCAGTAATCAGTTACCCCTTTTCCACCAAAAAAGAACTGGTTTCGGAACTGGTGCTGGTTCAAAGTTGGTTCGGAGTTGGTTCAACTTGCGAACCGCTTCAGAACCTGTTTGTTTTTCCACTGACTAGAGCGCCCAGGGAACCGCTACGTTACGTCACTGTAAATGTTACCATACGTCTTAGCTAGAAACGCTTGCAAGTACAACATTACTTTGGGATTATCTCTAACTCGTATATCAAGAAGGCTTTAAAACAATCGGAATGTGACTTTTAATATTTTCGTTTGATATGTAATCTTTTCTGATAAGTTATGTACCCCTGTCTTGTGTCTATAATGTCTTCAATAAAAAAATTGGGGAAAATAAATAGAAACGCTTGCGTTAACTTCAAGCATAACAATTACAAAGGTGGACTCCATTGTGTTTCTGCAAATGTTTCTCTTGGCTTTGCGATCCTTTATTATGGTCAGAAAAGATGTTTAGAACACATCTAAACCCGCCCAGCCCCCGACGTAAGCATGATGTGGTAAAAGAACGGTTCTAGTCCAGCAAAGAGTTGGTGCCGCTTTGGAACCAGTTCTCCTGGCCGGAGACCGGTTCTTTGGCTGTCGAAACGCAAAGAACTGGTTCGCGCGCAGGCACCGGCTCCGAACCGGCTCTCAAAATGCTTTGGTGGAAAAGGGGCTACTGGGGAATTAAGAGTTTTACAGCATTAGAAGTTCCTAAGGTCCTAAGTAAACCAATGCAACTCCTGTGGTATACAGGTTTAACATTTAAAGTAAGTTGTATTCATAGGTCCCCACAAAATAACATGCATTTTTCACTAAAATAGTGCCGGTGCCTGGGGATCTCACTCTGAACATGCCCACGAAAATGAGCCAAATGTCGTAACCTGCACACAACTCAGGATGCTTCCTGAGTTGAAACCTTCACTGATTAAAATGAGAGATTTTTTTGTGTCAGTGTAGCCAGCCAGACTGAGTTGTTTTTTAGAAACTTTAAGCGATGGCTGCTCTTTAGCCCGCTAGCTGCTAATGTTTTTGGTTCGAGACCAGTTCACACTGCAGATACCAGATTTCAACCAATGCGACCATCAACCAGGTTCTTACTTTTTGTTGTCAAATTAGACCAATCTACATTTTTATGTAACTGATTTGAAAAAAAGATATTAACAGTCTTAAAGAAATAAATTGATGACGAACTTTTAAGACTAGTCTTAGCAATTAATGCAACTGGCCCCATTACTAGCCTGGATGCCAGCCCAAACTCTGCCCACAACATTTTTTGGTTCGAGAAGTTCGGTCTGGACTCGAATCCATTGAGGAGAAATTACGATCAGTCAAAAATGATCGGGCCAATCAAATTGCCAGGGTGGGCTTTAAACGATGATGGACAGATGATCAGATGATTCCACTGTCGCGTCTGTTGTAAAATAAATTTACAGCGCATTCATTTTAATAGACAAACAGAAAACTGCAAACAAGGCATTTGTCGATTGGAAAGATATTTCCGTCCTTCCTACATGATTCGGCAAAAGTGTAACTTATCGGCTGGCTCCGATGGTCGCTAAGAAGATGGGACGTAATGAAAAGCCTATGGTCGTTGTGGTGTCTCCTTTGGTCGCACTCATGGAGGACCAAGTAAAAGAAGCTACACTCGTTATTTTACTTCTAAAATAAGTAAGTTATATAGTTGAAAACTGCGCTATGCAAAGTAGTTGACTTACTGCGTTGTCTCTGATTGGTTGTAGGTTTACGACTATCCAATTGAGTGCAGTTTTTTTTTCCTGGTTCAGTTAAGACACGCCTCATAATCAAAGCCCTATGGAGTCGTTTCCAAAGCGGCAACATTCTAATCTGAAAGATGAAGCCTACCCGGAAGTGCGCTAAACTGCAAGACATCTCAAATCCGCTACAGGCCGGTCCCAAAAGGGAGCAAATATCCATAGATGTCATGTTAAAATCTCGTTTTCACAGCATAAATTCATATGATTACAGTTTGGTCCCATGGACTTTTATTGTAATCTTCAATATGTTCCGCGTGCCTGACAACTGTGAGGGGGTGAATTTTTTTTTAACTCGTTAGTTTAGATCATGTATTTAGATATAAAATGTATGTAAATAAGGGCGTTTAACTTTGATTGACAGCTGAGAACGGGCTGCGCCGAGTGGAATTTGACGTCTCGGCCATGATCTGACACAACACATCATACCACCTCTGTATCCTTTCTGAAACTTTTGTATTTTGTATTTTCCAGTATGGCGCCACCCATACCCCCATTAACAGCCTCAAACGCGTTCTTCAGAGAGTCTATGGGTGACGTCACATGATGCTTTGTCTATATTTTTTACAGTCTATGGTCGTTTCAGACTCACATTCTGATTAGAATAGGAGTATGACGAAGTCAGGCTACCCCATTACATCACTGCTAAGACATTCTATGACTAACAAATGCAGATTAAACATGTTCAGTTGGTGAAAACATACGCAGATATGACAGGGGTAACATAAGCCCTTTTCACACAGAGATTCCATAAAATACACGGATAATTTGACCCGGCATTTGTCCCGGGATTGTTTGATTTCGGTTCATTCACACTGCCAGTGATTTGCCGGGATCTGTGAGTGCGTTCACACACAACCCGTAAAGATCCCGGAAAGGCACATGACGTCAGGGATGAGAGCGTATAATGTACGCGTCGAAAACATGTACATGCGCATACCATTCCACAAAGCTGGTGATCGATCTTCAGGTTCAGCAGCAGATAGTGAGGAGCTCCTTCTCTGCTTCATTCCAGTTTGCAGACATTTGTTCGTCCTTTCTTTGTTGATGACGAACACAAGCTTTCTTCTAAGAGCAACAGAGTCGCGCTATGGCACGAGCGCCATCATTATGACACACCCCTTACAGCATTGGTCCTGACTTTTGTTCACGCAGCACGCGTTCCGGGACTGATTCCGGCAATGTTACTGAGTTTGCGTAAGGCGTTCTGGCAATTTCCCGGGATCAATGCGCTGTGTGAAAGGGGCTATACTGACACAATCAAACCCAGTGAACATATCTTGTGTTGTTGGAGCAGTGTGAATTGGCCTTAAGGGAAAAATAAGAAGCCAAATGATCTTTGGTGGAAACAACAGTTCAAGGTTGAGCACTGGTCCAGGATAGTATTACAAATGGGATTTGTGACTAAATATTTAAACCGTGCAATTACCAGAAAGGTTGACATCGGTTAGGGAGTCCTCGTGGTGGTCCCAGCAGCAGTCAGCAGGTTTACTGACTGGTCATTGATATGGTTGCAGTAACTCAAGTCCAGACGGGAGAGTAGAGGCATATTTTTAATTATGAGACGCAGAGAGCAATCCGTGAGGTCCAAACCAGCCAGACGCAGGTCAGTAACATTCCGTAGTTTGCTGCGTGTGTCCATCTGACCTGTTAGAGAAAACCAAATTAGAGAATATGCCATCCAATTAAGCCACTATAAAGTATGTATTTGATTCTGGGTCTTGGATGTGCGCATATCAATCTGAAGTGTTGTATCATACCTGGTCTGTTGTCAGTTGGAGGGGATAGTAGGTCCCTCATCTGGGGGTCTTTGAGCCCCTCCACCCACTGCAGATCTAGAGTACGCAGTAGAGGACAGCTGGATGTGCAGAGAGCCGAAACGGCCACCCATGAACAGCCTGATAGAAGGAGCACCCTCAGTCCTGTATCCAAACACACAAGCATTTAGTAATAGGTGCACAGATTTGGCTGACGTGGATCTAAGTAATTGCTCAAATGAACACTGACCTGGTAGTCGGTTAATAAGCCAGCTTAATTGCTTCTTGGAGATGTTGGTCCAGCTCAAGTCTAAAGTGATGGGCTGTCTGCGAATTATCCCACTCAGCATGAGTGGTGTGATGGACTTACAGCGCTTCAAATCGATGTGAGTCCACAATCTCTTGTCACAACACCTAAACAGATACATAAAACATCAAATCAACAGCTCTAAAAGTGACCAACTATAAAATGTCATTGTATAATTGTATAGGACCTGTCCCAAAATGCTACTTCCAATTCTCAAGGCCTTTGCTTGCACGTGTCTCTTAAGTGAAATTGCAGGGTAGGGGTGTGCAATCCTGCTGCTGAAGGGCTAATTTCCTGCAAAGTTTAGCTTCAGTCTACTCCAAAACAGCTGCCTGGAAGTTTTTGGAAGTCCCAAAGATCTTGAGTAGATGGTTGAGGTGTGTTTAATGAGGGTTCAAGGTAAACTCTGCAGGAAGGTGACCCTTCATAAGAAGGAATGGACACCCCTGCCTGTAGGTGTCCTATTTGTCATTTCATAGTTGAGATGGGATTTTACAATGGTCTACTACCCCAGTATTCCTCAACACTCTTCCTAAAGGCACAAAAACAGTAAATATTTTAGATGTCTCAATTATGTGATCCATGCATTGATGAGTTGAAACAGATGTTTGAATAGGAAAAGTTCGAAGATGTGTTCTGTTGGTGTGCCACTAGGAAGAGAGTTGGGAATCACTGTAAACTCAACTGTCCTTGCAACATAATGTGACCAAAGTGTAAACTAATTGAGAAGGACCAGAATAGTTGAGGGTGACATTTGGGACAGGGCCAGAGATAATAAGTCTCAAGTTTGAAGTGTGAAAAGATAAACCAGTCTTTAGGTTTTTCTTACCAGCGATTCCATGTCCTGCACACGCGCATGCACACACAAAGTTCACGATGGCTCAAGTGACTGAAGATGGCCAACCACGCTTCTCTGGGTGCAATGTGATTACGCCCATCAGCTAGTGGTAGCCTATCAGGTGGAGGGCAAATTGGAGGTGGCCGGATCACATGCCGCTCCATCTGAACACACTTGGGAGGGGAACGTGCAGGAAGTGGCCTGACTGTAGGTGAACTGCGGTTCAAGCCAAGTGGGGTGATCTGTGGAGGGTAGAAGTGCCGCAGCTCCCAAGACGTCCCGTTCATCTCCCTTGCTCGTAAGTGTGGTCGCTCCCCTCCTCCCTCTCCGCCTGCTCCCCTTTCTACTCCTCCACCTCCTCCTCCTACATTCCCTGTAGTCCCGTTCCGTAAGCCTCTCTTTGGTTCCTCGTTCTCGCTGTCCTCGGGTTCACTCTTGAGTGGCTGCTGGTTCTCATTGGCCAGTGAATGCTCCGTGCGACGGATCTCCATGTTAAGCTGCTTGCTGAGTTCTGCGCTAAGCTGGCGGTTAGGGGGCTTCCGCCGGTGTCGCTTCGCCCGAGGACGTGGTGCCTTTTCTTGCGTCTCACTGCCTTCACTGCTCGGCCCTGCCCTTGGGGAGCTGCACCGCGATGCGTCACTCTCAAGCGATAAAGAATGATTCTTCAGTACAGGGCTGCTGTCCCTGCCTCGTTTGCCATTACTCTCATCCTCCTCTTCCTCATCATCTTCGTCTTTGTCTTCTTCTTGGTCTTCTTCTTTCTTTAGGGTGTTAAACTCCTTTAGGGATCTGAAAGGTGAATCTCTCTCCTCCCGTCTCTCTTCTTCATGCACTTCCTCTTTTCTCACTGTGCTGTAGTCTTTCTTAAATGAACGACGAGGCGGTTCTCGCTTCTCCTGCCTCTCTTCCTCGTCATCAGAGTTGTCTTCCTCCTCTTCTGTTCTCATGTGAGAGAGTTTGGGAATCAAAGGCTCTTCAGACCTCCAGGGTTTCTTCGGCTAAAATGTGTCAACAAAGTTACTAAATGCAAAACTACAGCAGATTTGTTTATGCAAATAATGCTTGTCTGTGTAAATGTTACCTTCTTTTTAGCACTAGCCTCCTCTTCCTCTTCATCGTCATCAAATAACTTCCTCTTCTTTCTCAAAAAGTTCAGAACTTCGGATCGTGGTCTTGGCAGGCCACTGGGGGTCGAGAGCGGGGTAGACGTGAGGGCAGATCCTCAGTCTTCAGTCTAGGAGTTTCCTCCCTTTCACTCTTCCTTTTGATGGATGCTGCACCTGTCAATGTCTGGTCCCCTTCCTCTCTACCGTCACGACCTGCTTTTTGTTCCCTCAGAAGGGACCCTGGCAGGTTGGATGCGTACTTAAAGCCTGGGCCCCGTTTTTGCTTGCAGGCCAAAGAGTGGCAAGAAAATACAAAAGACAACTTTATACCTTATGATTATTATAAACTGTTCAACAAGCATGAATTGGTATGATATATGACATTTCCTATTTAATTGCTTAAACAAGAGCTCGACAACCTGTCAGTTACTTAATGGAATTAAAATGATCACAACACAACTATTTGCATTTTATTTGCATCTAGATCTAGTTTGACAGTTTGCTTGTCTTTCTGAGTGATGCTTAATGCTTTTTGTAAGAAACTAAAACAGGAACTGAAACATGTAGGCAACTGGTTCAAAAAGTATGAAATTAATGAAAAAAGTTACAAAAACTTATCACTGCATACCACATAAAGGACTTTGAAAAACACATTTTTTATCTCAATTTTTTACTACCAAACCACTACTGCTGTTCCCCAAATACTCACTTTTCCAGTTTTCCCAGCGTAATTGCATTTTGGACATTCCCAGCAGTTAGGAAGCTCATCATTTACTACCCGGATGCATCCTTTACCTGTATAGGCAAGAGACCGAACTTAGAGCAGAAGAGATGTCGAAGAACGTTTATGAAGACACACTTTAGCCAAGTAATGTGAATACATTACACCTCCACACACTAAAGGGGAACTAAAGGGTGTTAAAAACAGAGCCACCCACTAACATGCAATTCAGTCTAATCTCTTCCTTCCGTTTGTGCCCACGCAAAACAAAAGAGCACAGTATACACTGCAATCCATTTACTTTAGAAGTCAGTGGTTAGGTTAGGGTGTGGTCAGTCTGACCTTTAGGCAGTTTGGGTGGACAATCTCATTGCAGATGGAGCACTCCATGAGCATGGCGTTAAATTTTTCATCTTCATCATCAAGTGTGTCTTCTTTACCGGCTTCACCACACACCACACACACTGCTGTGTGCGGCAACACAGGCTGTGGAACCACATGCCAACATATTAACATCCAGAATATCAACATTTTTGAATAATTGTGGTTAAAACAACATGATTTTAATAAAATAACACATGCCTATTTGGGTAAACACATTTTTACAGACTATTCTATTTAAGGACTATTCAACTGAATTACAGTTAACTTAATTTGGTTGCAAAGTTCAGGCTTATCTTCTGGATCTCAGTTTGATGAATAACTAGACATTTGCATTGATGCATCTCCATCAGCTACCTCTACATCTGCCAGTTCCTTATTTGCTCTATGAAGTAATTCCAATACCTTAATTTCAATGAAATTGAAGGGTCTGGCTAAAGTAGATTCCTCACAAAGACTGTTCCTAAATCTAATTGGGTCTAAAAATGGGTTTCTCTCAAGAAAAAATTCTGAAATGGGGTTGTGATTGAATGTATTACATTTGGTTCATGAATCATTTCAGTGTTGGTCTGAATTGAGTTTCTTACCGCTATACATTGTCTCATAATGCAAGACTGTTTCATTCGACCAGGTCCTCCAAACTTCTTCATGTCCTTACAGAAGTGACACTCTCCACATTCCGTCCGCACACATGCCTCGCACTTCCAACATTGATGTGCGCCTGCGGCGAGCTCCAGAGGAGGTTCGATTGGACGGAAGCTTGACTGCTGTAGCAGTGGATGAAGATGTGGTTGCTGCCGGAGTTGTTGCTGTTGATGCAGCCATTTTAGGCTTGGGTCTATTGGGAAGCCGTTGCTAATGGAAAAAAAAGAATGAATATTAAACTATAAAGTTATAGCCATGCAGAGGAACTGCTTCCCATAGAACACCAAAATAGGGTCCAGCTCCAGTCCAAAGGCTAATTTGAGGCCTAAAACAGAAGGATCTCCTACATGCTTTTAAAAGTACAATCTGACAATTTTGATGTTTTGTTTTACATTTGCATTTAAAACTTTACATTTTAAAGTGTACTAGACACCTGGGAACAGGGGTGAAATGGTTCAGAATTTTGTTATGAGCTGGTTCTATATGAGGCTAACATTGTAAACTATAGTAAACACCAAATTTTGCTGTATTGTTGGATGCTAATATGCTAAGTTGGCTATTGGTTTAAAGGGGTCATGAACTGGCTTTTTAAATTTTATTATATTGTTGTCTGAGGTCAACTTATGACTGTCACTTGGTTTTTGCATTCAAAAACATCAAAATTAATAAGTAAATAGGTGATTTTGTACGCTAGTTTTGAGCCTAGCAAAAAACGCTCGGTTTTTATGGGCGTCTCACACTGAAGACTTGGAAGTAAACGCCCACTGCTGTGAGTGGATAACAGTTTTGCATATTATAATTAGTTTCAACTCATCCATCGATGCACTTGGGGGAAATTGTTTTGAAAATGTCCAATGTTGTAAAATGGCAACCAAAATGATTCGCCCATACATGTTCAACTCAGAGTCTGTATGTTGCACAATTCCTGTGAGATCCAATATAGACGGCACAGCACCGTTCTTTACTCTTAATCGGTCTGCAAATCCAGTCTTGTTTACAAAACAATCCCCAGTGAAATGAAGCGAACAGACCGACAATGTTTTACCCTCATCAGCTGGAACGTCCTTAAAAATAAAAGTTTAACCATGCAGTCCTATTGGAATTCACAGGAAGCTTATGCAGCGACTGTCTTCTTCCACAACCAGGCACTGCACAATATTCTGTATTGTTTGGTAGCTTGATCCAGTTTATCATCACAAGGTAGGCATCTATGTTATTTAGCTATGCGTGTAATGCGCGAATTGGTGGGCGGGGCAAAACCAGCAGTGTTGAAGTAGGCGTTGATCTTCGATCAACTTCATCTGCGGGGATGGTGTTTTATCCTCTTTGACGTCATAGTTCCTCACTTTGAAAAACTTGCTGAGGCTGGTGTCAATAAATGCTTTTATTGGACTAACAAGGACGTTTTCAGTTCTGAAACTTACATGATATTGTTATAATATGATGACCTCTTAGATGTCAAAAGCTCAAGGAAAATTTGATTTCTCAGTTCATCACCCCTTTAATGTTGCTAATCTAGCAAGAAAAATGCATAGCTGCAGCTCACATGGTCTGTTTTAAACCATTTGCTTGACAAAAATATATATAAAAAATGGCGCAGGCACCTGGTTCAAATGTGATTAGCTCACTGGTAGGAATACATGTTGATTATCACAGCTGCTCTCCTGTAATGACTTAATTCTGCATATTATACAGCTCTCCATTGTTTCAACACTCTTTCTAGTCCCTCATCCCTGTATGAATCTACAGCACTATGCGCTATATGCTTCAAATCAAAATAATCTATGTTCATGTTCTTTATTCTTCCACCCTTGAGATTTACAGTTCTGTTGAATTGCAAATGCAGCTCAGCTATTGAAATATAACCCATTTAAAAACTAATTATGCTGCTCTGTTATTTGGATGACTGTGATAAGCAGCAGAAATGGTGGATTCCAGCTAATTTGTTCTGGTTACAGAGGAGATTGTGTGCAATAGTACTTTGGACCCGTAATAATATGTAAAATACTACCTATAGTTGCAAATACAGAAAGTGAAGTTCAGGACTCTGGTCTAGCATTACTGTATATTAATCTCTGACTCACTGAGCCATGGTGCAATCCCTATTTCTATGTATGAAATTGCCAACAATGCCAAACCAAGATAAAGATTCCAGATAGCCCTGTATAACATAACATAATATACTGAAAAATAGCATTAGGTCGACATTTACATTTTCTTAGGTGAGTAAATTATGTTGCATAGTAATGTGATTTAATCTTAATTTGCAGATGCTTTTATCCAAAGTGAATAACGACCCAATTACAGTATTTAGCAAAAGGTTTTGTATAAGGAGAAAAGGGATTTTCACTGGTACCCGGTGTTACAGACACATGTGTAAGAACAATTTGTTCTTTATTACGTCAAGCTTGCATTTTTCTTTCCCACTGTACAGCATCTTGCTTAACATTACTATTTCTGATATTAGCATCATCATCATCCTCTCTAAAATAATCCTAATATCAGCTTTCTTCCATTACACAGTGTCATTGTCTTGCCTCCTCAGCTCAGATAATAAATACATTACAACACAAGCACAAAACTGCAGTGCAGTACTGGAAGTCTGTCCTTCTGCAATGTAACCATGGCAACACAGCAGTTCTTGCTGACTGGTGGAGTGAAGGAATACTTCTATTCAACATTTAATTGGCTCAGAAGGGGGAAGTGGTTGACGATTGGGTTTAACATCCTTTTTTTATGATTTTGTTTCCAGTTGCATTTAATCTGAGATATTTCCTCTGAGGTACTAAATAGAAGCACTATTCAATGGTGTTATATTCATACCAATGGGATGTTTTAGACATAAGCAAATACTGCGGTATATTGCAAAATACAGTATTCATACAGTTCTCCTCCATACGACACCATTTCATTCACACCAAAACAACTAGAACACAACCATTGCCTGGCACTATGTTTCATCACAACAGATACAGAGCGGGACAGACTACAGTCTATAAGAATGCTTACTATCAGAGTACAGACAGTGTTTTTGTGCTTTGGAGTGATACATCACAGCTGTGACCTCTATTCCTGCTGTCCGAGTGTGGAACTCAATATGAAAGATAGTCATTTCAAAAAGAATGCTCTTTCACAGCCAGTATTCATCATCTGTCCAATGGATACACATGTATGAGGATCTAATACGCAATCTCTACCTCAAACAAACGACTGTTTAGACTGATGAAGCTGATCCTAGATTAGACACCAGATCATTCAGATGTTCTCCAGTTACTCTTCCATTATATGTTGCAACATCAATGGATGTGAACTTTAGATCTATCTAGATACCTCTGAGTCCAGCAAATACATGAATAAACTAATAGCACAGACTGTACCTTTTGAGGAGCCTCATTCCTTCTAATGTCTTCTGAAGGCTGGTTGTAATATTCCACATAATCAGTAGTCTTCAATCTATGATCTGCTATTGCAGAATGATCTCATGAAATGGCGTATGTATGACACGCCAATTCGTATTTCCATTTTTGGTGTGCCATCAACACGCATAATCGCTTTCAGCGCGTTCTACTAATGTCGTTGACTTAACGTTCATTACTGTATATGACCTACCCAAACCCGTCCCTAAACCTACCCGTCACTGGGGTTAATACCATTTATGAGTCTTCCCTACCATTCTCAGAAAAACACATTTTGCTTCGTTTCGATATCGGACATTTAACGGCATGTACATACACGCGGAATCACTTGGATGTTTAACGGCGTAGAGATTACACACATACACGCGGATAGCTCGAAATGCGTATAGATAACATGCCACTTGACTTGAAAGTGGTGTGTATGTTTACGCAAAAGTCATGATGTCATGTTGGCTATTGGGTCTTGAAGGAATCATTCCGTCACAATGGTCTACACCTAGGACATCATGTTTCCTCCTAAGCCTATTCATTCCTGGACATTCAAATTCACCTTGACATGTTTTTTCCACCCATAATTATTCTCCATTTCGGAAAATCCACATGCATCATCTGTTGCGTTGGCATTCAAGCCCTCATGGGAAGATCCCATTTATGAGTTTGGAAATTATGTGATGTCCATTCAAATGATTTTATTTAATATATGTGTTGCCACAAAAAATGATGGGAAATGAATGCATTTGTGAATGCATCACAAACAAACACGCTATTCACCTAAAACACTAATTTATGTTGTAGATGAGATCATCCACACATCCTCCCATGTACACACCAATGGAAGCATAATTACAGTGTGCGTGAATATGTTATTAGGCATGGGTGAGAGTTTATCATGTCTAATTCTTGCCAATTTATAATGCCCATTTATAAGGCCTCATTGCAACCAGTGATCTTGCAGAAGAGTGAAAACTACCACTTCTGCACAACCGTGATGACCAAGTCAATGAAAACATGTTGAACTTTGTTGAGGTGCTCTGTGGAAGAAAATATTTGAAGATCAGAGCACTGTGTAATTTGTGTAAATCAGTCTAATCTATTAAAGCTTTAAGGTGCAGTCACATTTACCGGTGTTTAGCCAATTTTCAAAGAAAGTCAGTAATTTTAATCCATTTCATCTAGATTTCCCTTTGCAGATTTTGCAATGGGTTCGAATTGGTCAGGCTGATTCACTCTGGACAGACAGAAAGTTGCTAGGTTTGAAAGCGACTTCTGAGTGAAATGCACTGTACTTATGTAGTACATTCACAACCACTTCACAAATAGGCCGCTTTTCGTCCGTGAAATTACCCCCGATAATTTTTTTTTACTAAAATGGCCGCACCTTTAAACCAAAAAGAGTCTAAGCAAATGTATAATTTTTGACGCATAGACTACCCAAGATGAACCCAGACAGGGGGCCCAAGAGCAGCAAGGCATCACCCCTCGCTCTATTATCCCCCAAAAAAACACACACTTTGCTCCTCCCCTCCCCCAGTCTTCAACAGCCAAAGAAACTGTTTTAAAGATTCAAGACTAGTTATACATCACAACAGGGATTAAGATAGAGATTGAGATAGAGACAGAGATTGTTAGTGAGCATAGGTGGCCTGCTTGGTTCAGTGATATCATCATATGTGCATGCTACCAAAATATGTTTATGTTTTCTATATGACTTATCTATAGTGATTCTGACTAATTTATACATTAGTCATAACTGTTGCACAAATCAGCATGTTGTGTTAACCTGCACCTAATTATTTTTAACCTTTCAAATGGGTGCAAAAGAAAATCAGTTTCCTAGTGTAGATTTTCTCTGCACTTAAAAACAACAAACCAAGCATGATGTTCCATTTCCTAGAAAACAATTTAAGCAGCAATGCATCATGGGAAGGGAACTTAAGGGCAACACATGTCCAGTCATGCTGCTGCTTAGAGGAACTTTAGTCTTCCTTCAATACAGGTTTCACTCCCTAAAAACCCTGCACATGTGTGAAAGTCAGAGTACATCACAACCCAAAAGTCTATCATCTACAAGATTTCAGTTCTCCCAACCAAACAAATGAGACAAACAAGTGGAAACCACATCCAAACAACACAAAGGAAAAGGAACATGCTCTTTTCCTTAAAGCATATCTCTCTGAAGGAAGCATGCATGTGTCAAACCAATCAAAACTGAAAGCTGAAGCTCAATGGAGACAAACAATAAGACAGAGGCTCAGTGGTGATACCACTCATCTCTATTGTATGTTTTATTTCCTGTCCTATGGAAATCTCTCCAGTGTTATTACTACACATTTAGTAGTCCACAGTCCTACTAACTGTTTCAGAGAGAGAAGAAAGATGGTAAGGAAGATGAAGAAAGCAGGGGGTGGAGAAAAACACATGCCTTGTTTAAAATGTGGGCATGGTGCTACAAGGAAGGGAACCTGAGAAGCAGCTAATTGTTTGTGTGTATGTGGAGAAAGAGAGAGAGTGTGCTGACCTGTTTGGCCGTGTCCGAGTCGTAATCCTCATCGTCGGCGCTCAGTGACATGGCCATGGCCGCCTGATCTCATAGCCAGCCAGACAAACAGAAAATAGACATGGCTACCACAACCCCCCAATCACAGTCGCCTCCTGTCTCCTCAGCCGATTTCCTTTCTCTGTTCCTCTTCCTCTACCCTTCCCCAATGTCTCGCTCCTGTTTCTCTCCCTCTCTTTTCCTGTCTGGAACAAGCAGCTGCACAGGCACAAACCAGCCTGCTATCTCATGCATATGCACCAGAAAAGAAGACGGGGGAGTGAGGGCTTCGACTCAGCCAATCACAGACCACCTGGAGTTCAGTTACAGGCTTGCCTACAAAGAGCACACATTGTACTGTGTGGGTCTGGGTGGTAGATTGAGAGGGGGAGGGGCGGCACTGCTGCACACAAAAGGACTACTGACATAACCATGCGAGAGCAAGGTCTCGCTCTGCGAGTGATTCAGAGTGTCTGATGTTGTCTTCCTCTTAGAAATACAGGAAGTTATCGGTTAACTTGGGTTTGATTGCTTCGGTCTAATGTGTTACTTGCCTTTCTGCAACCATCAGTGCACAAAAGTCTTATGCAGCAGTGAAACATGGTGGGGTGCTCATTTGAATGACAATGGTCAAATACATCACATTTAAAGGATTAGTTCACCCAAAAATGAAAATTCTGTTAGTATTTACTCAACCTCATGTTGTTCCAACCCCGCAAGACATTCGTTCATCTTCGGAACACAAATTCAGATATTTTTGATGAAATCTGAGAGTTGGATCACTCCTGCATACTAGTCCATAGGTTCTCAGGAATTGAAACTTGCAGGCCTCGAAAAGTTATTAAAGACAAAATAGTCCAAGTGACTACAGTGGCTCAATTTTAAGTTTATCAAACGACGAGAAAACTTTTTATGTGCAAAAAACAACAAAAATAAGGACATTATTTCAACTATTTACTTCTCCTTCTGCCTCGAGTCAGGTTACTAGTTTAATAGCGTAAGCTTCTGTTATTGTACGTCACACGCATCACACACATGACCAGCGTCGGCCAATAGTGAGCCTGCGTGTGACGTAGCTCTACGCTATCACACTACTTTAACTGACTAGAGGCCGATAGAGAAGGAAGTAAATAGTTGAAATAAATTTGTTATTTTTAAAATACACTGTAGTCACTTGGACTATTTTTAACGATGTCTTTAATAACTTTTTGAGCAAGTTTCAATTCCTCAAGAAGCCTATGGACTAGTATGCAGGAGTGATCCAGCTCTCAGATTTCATCAAAAATATCTGAATTTGTGTTCCGAAGATGAACGAAGGCCTTAACGGGGTTGGAACATGTGGGTGAGTAATTACTGACAGAATTTTTATTTTTGAGTAAACTAGCCCTTTAAGGGCCTCTATTTAATTTAGGAAATCTCAAATAAGATTTAAGAAAATCTCAAATAAGATTTAAGAAAATGGGCTTTATTTGAGGTTGAATTTAGGCTGTAGGTGCGTGCTCCAAAAGGAAAACACGAAGCATTAAGAGCTGGGGGGTGAATACTTTTGAACAGGATAAAGATTAAGTTTCCAACTTTTACTTATTTTGTTTAAATATATATATATTGTTTTCATTTTCGTGCTACCCTTCGGAAGCAACAGAAGATGCTTACATGTTTCCCAGAAGACAAATTAAGTACAATTTAGCCTCAATCTTCAAATTCGAAAAGTTTTCACCCCTGGCTCTTAATGCATTGTGTGTTCTTCTGGAGCATCAGTGAATGTTTGAACCTTTTTTAATAGTTGTGTGTTGGAGTCCCTCAATTTGTCCTCAGTAGAAAAAGATGGATATCAAAATCAGTCACTGCTGGAAAGGATACAAATGCTAAAGATTCTGGAAAACTGAAGAATTTGCAGGACATGAATGATTTTTCTGAAGAACATTGGCAAGAACAATTATCATGACAACAAAAAATCCAAACATCCAGGTAACAGTATGTAAACTTTTGACAGGGTAATTTTTTGTCTTGTGGACTAGCCTATATTTAAACATATTTTATGTAAAATATCTTATCCAGGGAAATACTAAATAAAAATAACATGCATTTTGTGACAGACAAATTTAGTAGGCCTAGTTCTCCTGACCTCCTTCTTCATAACGTTACTGATGGTACCTAGATTTTTCAAACACATTTTCAGCCAGTCTCACTTCCAACTTTACTTTTAACTTCAACTGTTCTCAGAACAGCCTTCATTCTGTTCACTAGCCAGGGTGGGACTTGCAATTTCATTGGGCCACTCTGCTGTCCGTCACTGACTGTGCTGAAATAATTAATAACGGACAAAACCATTTTTGTTAAGAGGAAATACCGATATTTGGATAATTCTTATTTTACATTTGATTATTTAATTTTTGTACCTGGAAATTTAGATTTTTCAGTGGTAGCCCATCTAAAAAAAATAAATGGGCCAGTAGAAAAAAAGCCTTAGCGTTGAGCCCTGCTGGAGCAGCTCTAAATATTCACTGTGCTATTAAATTAAAGATAAAATATAATAGAGCAAATTAATAAACAGTGAAAGTAAAAGTAACAGAAGTTCCTAAAAGACATAATTAGGTCTTTTTAAATGTGAAAATAACTGAGGGAAATATCTATTTGTTAAATGAATTAAGCAGACTACTTTGAATTATATTCTTGTGGTTACTCTACCCAATGTTTTTTAAAAATTAGAAATGCAATGAATTTACAGGTATCAGCACTGAGTATCGGCAAATACCAAAAATTAAAGTATATTGGTTAAATTGGCAAAATTAAAGTATATCAGAAAAAGTGGTATTGGTGCATCTTATTATGGTCTTACCACAAATACCACAGTAATGGTAATAATGGCATTTTTTTTAAAGCAGATAAGACATAAAAACTAATTTTAATATCTTACACACAACAGCTTGTAGTAAAGCTGTGTACTTCATAATCAGTGGTAAAAACATAAAAGTAAAAAAGTTGAAGAGAGATTACCTTAATCATTGATCAAAAAGATTCCTAATGCCATGTTCAGATTCTGCACTGCACCTGTTAGAAAAACAAAATAGCAAGACAGACATTGGGTATAAGAAATCTAATAAGGGTGTATATATACACTCACCGGCCACTTTATTAGGTACACACTGTCCAACTGCTCGTTAACACTTCATTTCTAAGCAGCCAATCACATGGCGGCAACTCAGTGCATTTAGGCATGTAGACATGGTCAAGACAATCTCCTGCAGTTCAAACCGAGCATCAGTATGGGGAAGAAAGGTGATTTGAGTGACTTTGAACGTGGCATGATTGTTGGTGCCAGAAGGGCTGGTCTGAGTATTTCAGAAACTGCTAATCTACTGGGATTTTCACGCACAACCATCTCTAGGGTTTACAGAGAATGGTCCGAAAAAGAAAAAACATCCAGTGAGTGGCAGTTCTGTGGGCGGAAATGCCTTGTTGATGCCAGAGGTCAGAGGAGAATGGCCAGACTGGTTCGAGCTGATAGAAGGGCAACAGTGACTCAAATAACCACCCGTTACAACCAAGGTGGGCAGAAGAGCATCTCTGAACGCACAGTACGTCGAACTTTGAGGCAGATGGGCTACAGCAGCAGAAGACCACACCGGGTGCCACTCCTTTCAGCTAAGAACAGGAAACTGAGGCTACAATTTGCACAAGCTCATCGAAATTGGACAATAGAAGATTGGAAAAACGTTGCCTGGTCTGATGAGTCTCGATTTCTGCTGCGACATTCGGATGGTAGGGTCAGAATTTGGCGTCTACAACATGAAAGCATGGATCCATCCTGCCTTGTATCAACGGTTCAGGCTGGTGGTGGTGGTGTCATGGTGTGGGGAATATTTTCTTGGCACTCTTTGGGCCCCTTGGTACCAATTGAGCATCGTTGCAACGCCACAGCCTACCTGAGTATTGTTGCTGACCATGTCCATCCCTTTATGACCACAATGTACCCAACTTCTGATGGCTACTTTCAGCAGGATAATGCGCCATGTCATAAAGCTGGAATCATCTCAGACTGGTTTCTTGAACATGACAATGAGTTCGCTGTACTCAAATGGCCTCCACAGTCACCAGATCTCAATCCAATAGAGCATCTTTGGGATGTGGTGGAACGGGAGATTCGCATCATGGATGTGCAGCCGACAAATCTGCGGCAACTGTGTGATGCCATCATGTCAATATGGACCAAACTCACTGAGGAATGCTTCCAGTACCTTGTTGAATCTATGCCAGGAAGAATTGAGGCAGTTCTGAAGGCAAAAGGGGGTCCAACCCGTTACTAGCATGGGGTACCTAATAAAGTGGCCGGTGAGTGTATATCATATATATATCATCTTGATCTCTCATATATCTTCATCAAAGCATTCGGTCACAAGTTTTGCTGTGTATTTGTTGCA
Source organism: Hybognathus amarus (assembly GCA_030378365.1). Lineage (NCBI taxonomy): Eukaryota > Metazoa > Chordata > Actinopteri > Cypriniformes > Leuciscidae > Hybognathus > Hybognathus amarus. The sequence continues at coordinate 89,306 of JAQIUQ010000571.1, forward strand.
TTTTCATGCTGATGAAAATCATAGCACCACCTTCAGGGTACAATGTTTGAACCATTAGGTGCACATGGTCCTCCAGAAGGGTTCAGTAGTCTTTGGCAGTGACGCACCTATTAAGCACAGTAGGGAATTCCATATATTGCAGCCCAAACCATCACTGATCCACTCCTGTGCTTCACTCTGAGCAGCAACAGTCCAGGTGTTAAGCCTCTTTGGGTCTTACCATCATCCTGAACAGATGTGGGAAAGACAGTGAAGGTGGACTCATCAGAGAACAATACATTTTCAAATTATCCACAGCCCAATATTTGCACTGTTGTCACCAATTAAACATTTAGCAACAGTACGAGTGACCAAAGGTTTGGTTAATATATCTTCCTCTTTCAGACAGCTTCCTCTTGCATCGACAGTTAATCCTGTTGGATGTGGTTTGTCCAACGTGTTGGTGCGCTGACATTATCCCAGATACCATTGCTCTCAATACACCACAGAGACTTGCTTTCCTGGTCACAGATCAGCCAGTGAGACACACAACAACAATTTGTCCTCTTCTGAACTCTGATTTGTCTCCCATTTTGTTGTGTGGATTGCAATAATTTATGCACAGCTGTGCTATTGCTCTGCTAATTCTAATTCACTCTGCTCTTATATTACTGATCACTGTAAAATCAGTGAAGATTGGTTACCAGATTAACCAGCTCCAACACTATACTAGGCAGTGTATGTTGGCCCCTGTCTGTGCACTTACTCTCTACAGAAACATAAAATCAATTCTAGGACATGACAGTTCAAATACAACATGAAAAAATGTTTTGGACTACAAATCCCACAAACCGTCAGCAGTGCAGTGATCGTCAGTGGTGCGTTGTGGGTAGCTCAACTTGTAGTTTCTCGTGGAACAGGCTGTAGAACAGGGTAACTGGAGTTAGTCATCTTACAATCGGAGTATGTCACACCGGGTTGAAGGGCTCCCGCAAACGTACGAAGGGTAATCAAGAAGATATAAAGGCGATACCAGATTAAAACATTACGTTTCACAACTTTTGAACTAACATCAAAACACGCGCAATGAGTTCTAACGAGCACTCACTTCAAGCTTTGTCATGGAGAAAACTTTACTTGAGTCGAGCTAAACTTAAAGCGACCAGCAGAACCTCTGCCCTGCTCTCTGGCTTTGCTATGGTGAGTAAATAAAAGTCATTACTTGACACTTTGCATGTAAAAGAGAAAAGTACATTGCTCGGAAGCCTGGCAAGTTTTTTCGGAGTTATAGCGTTGTAATATGACGCGTGACATGTCAATCACTTTGATATGCAAACGACACCTGTCATGGATATAGCGTTATCAGAGGTAGATAGTTTAGCCTTTTACACTAGCCTTGTAAATCTTACTTCGACATAACTCTCAAAGGTGGTGCTTCAGTGGTGGGGATTTCATTCCAGCAGTGATACGAATCTTTTGAATCAGTAGACTAAAAAGATTCATTCTCAATAAACGATTCAGTGGCCCTTTTTGTACTTTACATCGGTATGCCGTTAGGGGCGGGGACGGAATATTGTACCTGACGATCTATGAAGCATCTTCCTGAACGAACGAACGAACGTCGTCTCACTATCGTGAAGTTCGTCTGCAGAGAAGTTGTCATCCGAATCTCGTGGAAAACAGCAACTTGACTTGTTCAGTGAAATTCAGTATTCGTTTATTTGGCACAACCAATGAAATGTTGCTTCACAACATGAACTCGAATGCTATTGGCTACTGCTGTAGTGCATGAGAGCAAACGAGAACGATTCGTTAATTTAAAAGATTCTTTTAAAACACCAATTAATTTAATCAAAATACTGCTAATTCAATTGACATTCCAAGCTTAACTAATTTGTTTCGTCTTTTACCACAGTAATATTTGAGTAATGATAATATACACTGAATTAACAAAATTACTACAGTAATTGTTATACAGTAAAACAAAGTGGTATTAATTTCCATAGGGAACTTGGTATGTAATATTAAAAAAAGATGACATTTTGTACAATGTTGTGGGGAGGTGTCATATTAATAATTATGATTGTAAAGTAGTAACAATAGCTGTATAGCATTTTTGACAACAACTGCGGTGAACGTTTGTAAGAGCCCCAAATATCTTCACTATGACAGATTTCCGTTTGCTGGAAGATCCCTTGCAACATTACATCATGCCAACAGGAAATGCACTTCCTTTGACAGTGTTGTGTTAAGAAAACTGATAAAAATCCATTACAATTTAAATGTAAAATATAATATGGATACTAAATAGAAGTATTTTGGTTATCATTTTACATATAATGACCTTCAGTGATTGACTGCAAATTTTGGACAATTAGGGGCTATTAAACATTACACCATGAAGTTGTTTTGTGAAAAGCACTAAAAGTTGGCTTGACATTGCTTAAAATTCTATTCAATTAGTTTTTTTTTATAAGAAACTGACGTTTGTGTTTAAGATGAATACAGCTATTACAGAAAAAAACAAACTTTGGTAACACTTTAATAAGGTTCATTAGTAAACATTAGTTAACTACCTTAACATGAATTAGGAATGAACAATACTTCTAAAACATTTAATCATAGTTAATATTAATTTCAACATTTACATCATTGCAATCAAAGGTTGTCTTAGTTAACATTAGTTAAAGGGATAGTTCACTTTGAAATTAATTTTTGATATATTTTTGCTTACCTCAAGGGCATCCAAGATGTAGGTGTCTTTGTTTCCACAGTAGTTTAAATTTGTATATTTTTTGGTCAAACCGTTCTTGTTTGTCAGTCATATTATGCAGGTCTAAGGTCACCTAATACAGCATGCACAGAGAAGTCTAAATTAAACATGATTTAATGACTCGTAAATGTAAGTACACATTGATGGCCTAAGACACGAAACGAGCGGTTTTTGTGAGAAAACGAACAGTTTTTACATTGTTTTTACCACTTGTAGCCACGTCCAAGTGGTCCGAGGGTTGAACTCTTTTGTTCTGGGCAAGCGCTGGGAGTGATCTCTTGCACTGTTGTGGAAAAAATTCACGTTGTCTTGTTGATATATTGAAATCATCTTCCAGTGTGATTTCCTCTATATCTAAATATGTTCAGATCTTCACAGTAGCCATGTTTCCATCTACTTGTCAATCGAATTATGTGAAGTTCGGTTAAAAAACACATGCGAATAAAGCTGGTGAAAGTGTGTTTCCATCAAACGGCTTTAAAGCGAATAAAAACCTGTACGTAATGACGTCACATGCTGTTTTGCGATCAAATTGGTATATTGAATTGATTTGAGACATTTTAAGGTGTTTCCATTCATTTTCGCACTGAATCGAACAACATTCAAGCAAACTTTTGCGAACAAAGTTTTGTTAGACAACACGGATCGCCATCTACCAACAAATGATCAATATTTCACAAGTTGAAGCCTAATAATGCTTACCGGTATGTGCCAGCTGATAGCGACATATGTATGGGATAATGTATGCTCACTAAATATTATCCTGCTTATTACATATAAATCAACCAAATAAATAAATAAATAAATAAATTGACTCAAAATATTGACTTAAAAACGAGTTTATTGATTTAAAAAGGAGTATTGCTTCTGCTAAAGATAGTCTGTTCCGTCTCTGAACTGCGTCCATGGCAACGGTGTGTTATAGCAGCGCCGCAGTCTGTTAACCAGAAATAACAGACCACATTCTACATTAGAACTCAACCAAGCCACATAAAAACAAGCAAAACTAACCTAAGAAAACAACAACGCTATAAACATTGCTATGATGATGCCGATGCACGTAAATGCCCGACGACAGCGGAGGTGACTGTGGTATGGGAACAACAGCGCCATCAGTTCTGGGAGATCGTGGTTCATAACCCTTTGGTTGAAGCATTTTTTATTTTGTATTGCTTTGTCCACTTACATCTGTGTTTGTTGACATCCGCCATGTGTGCGCAAACAGACTGGCCGGAAATGAACTCGTCTTCTGACGTGTTGCAACCATAAAAGGTCATAAAACTTAATCGCAATTCATTATTTATTCAGCAAATAACGTTTCCATCAGCTTTTATCGCATTAGCCGTATATCGATCAAGAGAAAATCTGATGAGACCGATCGTATTTCATTTGAGTCGATATTCATGAAATTTCATCGAATTTTACTGTTGCCATAAGGCATTTTTCATTCGATATCACTTAATTCGGATAAAAACGTGTCAATGGAAACATGGTTAGTGAAAGGTAACGCTTCCGAAATCTCTGTGTAAACAATGAGTGACATACACAAGATCACTTGGGCGCTTTCCGGCGCTTGCACAGACCAAAGCGCCTTCGCCCTCAGATCACTTGGACGTGGCTGTGGTTACAAGAGCTAAAAACTACTGTTTTTTTCTCACACAAACCGCTCGTTTTGTGACTTAGGCCATTAATGTGTCCTTACATTTACGAGTTTAATTTTGACCTTTCTGTGCATGCTCTTTGAGATGGACCCCCTAAACCTCCATTTTATGACTGACAGACAACAACGGTTTGACCTAAAAATGTCAAAATTGAAAATACTGTGGAAACAAAGACACCTACATCTTGGATGCCCTTGAGGTAAGCTAAAACATATCAAAAATTAATTTCAAAGTGAACTATCCCTTTAAATGCACTGTTAACTAACATGAACAAACAATGAAATGCTGTATTTTTACTAACTAACATTATCAGAGGTTAAATAATATTGTAACAGATGTATTGCTCATGGTTAGTTCATGTTAGTTAATACATTTGAACCTTATTGTAAAGTGTTACCAAAACGTTTTGTATGGAAATGGTGACCCAACACAAAATTTGTTTATCCTACAAAAGCAGAGCCTCAATCCACCTGAGAACCAGAAATGGTTTTCCGGAAATGTGTGTGTGTGTGATTATAAAAGGTGTAATATTCTTTCTGAGGGTGATTATTTCGCTTGAGCTCTCTTTACTATAAGCGCTTAGCACAGGAAATGAACTGTAGGAGTGGCTGGAGGAAACTGCACTTCATAAACGTCTCTCTTTAGAGATCGGTGTGAAAGTAATGACACATTTCAGTGGTATTTTTTTTTTTATTTAGATATACTCACTGCACAAGATTTGGTCACTTCTTCTGTAACCTGCTATTGACTTTGAAACACATGTTCTTATCTGTGACTGCTACTTGTTGGGCTTCTTTCTGGCCTCATTAAGGCATTTGTGGTCTGTGGTGTTTTCAGAAGTATGAGAAAAACAGCTTGGCATAAGCTCTATTTGCAAAAATAAAATGTCTGCCATGCTGGAAAAATATTTAAACATCATTAAAACAAGGTCAGTGAAATTAGTCAGATGTTGAGACTTGCTTTCAAAGAATATAAAATCGATTTCTTCAGCTTGTTAATTTATGTAATTCAAAATATATTTGAATATATAATAATATATTTGAATTAGGGCTGTCAAATGATTAATCGCATCCAAAATAAAAGTTTGTGTTTACATAATATATGTGGGTGCACTGTATATAATTATTTTATATATATAAATACACACACATGCTTGTGTTTAAGAAATATTTTCATGTATATAGATTTATAAATAATTTATATTATATATAAATATTTTTTTTTCTTAAATATACATGCATGTGTGAGTATTTATATATATATATACACACACACACAAAATAATTATACAGTCATGGGCGTAGGAGCCATTATACGTGGGGGGGGGGCATGTCCCCCCCCACTATTTCCCAATGTAGGATTTTGTTTTGCATTGCCTGCCTATTTCTGCCAATTTTGGAGTCTCCCAATTAATCCATTCTGCAACTTTTAAATGCATAATTAATTTTTTTTAAACGGCCGTATTCTTCAGCTGCTTATGTCATCAGTCGACCATGATCGCGGCATCGCGCACCGCTCGCACATGTGCATGTAGGTGACACGGATAAATGTACGCATCAATATGTTCCTGGGAGATCTGTAGTTGCACGGGATGTGGAAGCGCGCAAAAGTTCCAGAAATGTACAAAAGTGCCCTGGCCTTGAATGACAAGGTAAGGAAAAAAGACTAAACCAACATTAAATAACCAAGACTTGGTTGGTATTTTTTTCAGATGTTTTGAGCATTTTACTTCAGACACCAGATTATCAGCAAACTGCCAAGAGACCTGCTAGCTGGCTACTCAAAATAAATTAGCAATCTATTTAGTCAGCATATTTGTGTTGGATCTGTGTGAAAAACTTGAAATATAATTGCTAGACCTACTTTTAGCTACCAAGCAACCTTTCCACAAGGGATAGATTGATTTCATTTTTTAGTATTTTATAGTTAATGGAAATCAAATCAACATTTATTTGAGTTAATCTGTACATGACTGATTAACAGGACCCCCCCCTAGCATTTAATATCCCCCCAGGTTCCGTACATGACATACCCCAGGACCCCCCCTAGCATTTAATATCCCCCCCAGGTTCAGAATTGCTCCTACGCCCCTGTACACAGTGCACCCACATATATTATGTAAACACAAACTTTTATTAATCGTTTGACAGCCCTAACTTGAATATATTTAAATATATTTGGAGCTTTATTTAATCCATTTACATTGGGTTTAGATAATTCTCATTGGACACATCCAAATCCAGACACATTGAAAACGTTAGATGCAAGCATTGATGTTTTCATCTAACAATAAACTGAAATTATAAAGTGAATATGAACAATATATTTAAAAGAAAATCTAATACAAATGACAAAAGAACAGGCGCGTTGTTCGAACATGGGCATTCGGGGCTTCAGCCCCGGATGTTTTTTGTATAGCCCCGGATCCAAAAAAAAAGATTGATTATTATTACATTTTAATAATTTAGTATTTATTTTAAAAAAAATATACCGGGTATTTTAATCTATCCTTCGGAATCATGTATTAAAGACAATTAAAATATTCAAGCAGAGCAAAGTTACTATGGTTACACAGCACGCTTGAGTTTAGATTGCACACCAGAGAGAGAGGTTTACAAAACTTTATTTAAAACGCTTAATATTCAACAATTAATATTATTTGTATATATAGAGTGAAAAAAAAACAAAAAAAACACATTAAAATTCCAAAACCAGATTTCCATCGTAAACACAAAGCATCCACACCACGATCACTGAAACCCTTCTCATTATTTACAAGACTATAGCATGCAAATTCTATTTTTAGTCTACCAGCCACTAATTTCATAAACATCACTTGAACATTAATACTATTAAGCGGCAATCCTAGATTTTTTCCTGGTTTTCCATATTGCCAATTTCACAGTTCCTGTTAAATAATTTAACAGACACATCTTCCTTCTTTTTGAAAAATTATATTTCACACCCCCTATAAAAACTTCCTCTGAGAAATCTTCACCAAAAACTTAAAACAATCTATTTCTCAGTCTTTTACATTTTAAAAACAAATGTTCTAAATTTTCTTCTCCACAAAACCTGCATCCCACCCCTACTGCTGGGTTAAGGTGTGCCACATGTTTGTCTGTGGCTATTGCACCATGAATTATTCTCCAGTGAAGATCCGCTGTTCTTTTCTCCGCTTATCAACATATCCCAATGGTCTGGAGTTTAATATTCCCTCTATTTCCACAAGTACCGTGTTCAGTACTTCCTCTGGCACAGATTGAGAACCGAGAGAGGTACGCAGTGCAGTCTAGATAGATCTAACATCTCTCTCCCAAGATCCACCAAATCTTGGTTTAGATGGAAGTTAATCTGTTGAGAAGCCAGATTCTCTTTCAAAATTGGGTGAAGTGCATTGAAGGCATTCTGAAGTTCTGTAATACCTCCTTTGAAATTTGTGCCGTTATCAGAAAGCACTTCATACGGTTTCCCTCTGCGAGCTATGAACCTTAACGACATGTGAAAGGAGTCTGTGTCAATGCTGGATAGAAGTTCAATATGAACAGCTTTTGTAGTAAGGCACTTGTACGGTATTCCCCAACGTTTTTTACATCTGTATCCAAACTTAACCTGGAAGGGGACAAAACAGTCAATGCTCATTGAATAGAAAGCTGGACGAAACAACCGAAAGTTAGACTGAGGGAGATCTGCCATCATAGGAATTTCTGGCTTCCCTCACCATTTCTTACATTCAAAGCAGCTGCGCTGGTGTCTTTTTACTGCCTCTTACGATCCAATATTTCCGTCTCAGTTCCGCGAACAGGCGCTCAGGTCCTGGATGTAACAGGAGGTTGTCGTGATGTTGAATCAGAAGCTTTACAAGAGGGTGAGCAGGATCTAAGACAATAGGGTGTAGAGTGTCTGAGTCCAAGTGTTTACATCTGCGGAGGCGTCCACCTACTCTGACTAATTTGGCTTTGTGATCATACTCTGGGGCTAGAGTTAGAAGACGACAGAGATACAGGTTGAGATACAGATACAGATACAGGTTTGCCTAATTGGAGTTGGGCTATTTCTTCTGGGAAGCTTTCAACTTGAGCAAGTCTCAGAAGTTCCTGTTCAGCTTGTGTATGGTCATCAGCAGAGAGTTCACTTTCGTCTGCCGCCCCATGAAGGGAAATAGCAGTAGCCTTGATCAGATCTTGAAGTGAATTGTATTGAGCGATATCTGGGATATCAGTTCGACTGGAGGATAGCGCTCCACAGAAAGTATAACTGCTGTGTTCTTGGATGTCATCGCTTACAACATCATGAGGCTGTTTGGGCCAACTACTAACTGACTGAGTTGAGAACTGTGGACCTTGAATCCATCGGCTCTTATCCGTCTCCTCTGGTGTTAGCTTTGAGATATAGCCTGCCTTTTCAAGTTTCTGCACTTCTTTAACATACACTGAAGCAAGATCAGTGTTCTGCAAAAGGCATTTTTCTGTGCTTCTTAAATGGGCTGTTACTGCTTCTTTAGCTGATTGCAAAGGTGGAAGAGTTCTTTTCCAGAGGATAGGTGTTGCATACCTTTGAATGTCTCCGACTGCCACCCTGATTGTTTTCTCCTCAAGGATTTGCACCGCTTCTGTGTCTTGCCTTGATTTTGTGATCAGTTTCTCACTCCTATACGGAAGTGTCCATTTGCCACATTTTCTGTAAATTGTTGAACAGTTCGGCTTCTGCTGACAGAGTGGAGGTTAGACACTGTTGTGGTAAGAGATGACTGGAAAGGAATTTTGAGGGGCCCTGCAGAGTCCACTCAAGTCTGGTTTTCACAGCGACAGGACCGCCAGGAGGTCCGAGACGTACTGGCTCTGTAGCTGTGATTAAATGTGGATAATCTGAGCTAATGAGTAGGAGTGGTTGAGCCTGCTGCAATGAGGGAATGGGCAGACCTTGTAGATATCTCTAATTCTTCTGCAGCAACTTAACAGGGTAAGTGTGTTTTGCAAGGCTCAGTTCTTTGGCTGTAAAAGCTCTTTCAATGGTGAAGGATTTGTTTGGCTGAAATGCAGAAGCTACTGAGAATGAAACAGTCGCCCCATGAACAACCCGTATGTCTTGTCTCACAGTACGGAGGGCTATATCTTCAGGAAGTCCTTGAAGATCAAGTTGCTGTGCTGCTTCATACAGTAACATTTTCCTCTCTGATCCATCATCCAATATAGCGTATGTGTCAAGTTGCTTCTCTCCATTTCTCAAGATCACTTGGCTGACCTTCAAAAGAACTTTGCTGCCTGCAGTTGGTCTGTCCATATACAAAGTCTCTACTTCTGAGTTCGCAAGACAACTGTTTTCTGCTGAAGCTTGTGATTCATGTTTACCTTTGGGATTGAAGTCATGCAGTATTTCTAAATGTCTCTTTTCACATTTTTTTGCATTACACCGAGATCTGGTGATCGCGGCCACACCTAAAGCACTTCTGATTTGACTTCAGCCAAGACTCCACTTGATCTTGATTCAGCAGTTTGAAATTAGCGCACCGATTGAAGCAATGCTGCACTGTGTTGCAGAAGGGGCAGTACTTTGTCGATTTCTCTTTCTTGACTGCTGTAACACTTGCTGGTTTACTCTGTTCACCACCATGCAAGACAGTAGCAAATCGGTGAACCGGCTTGCACTTCCTTTGCTGTTCTCTTTGTGGCTGAGAGTAGGCTCTGCTTACATTACTAACATACTGTGACTCATCCTCTTGTATCCTGAGCTCAAATTCTAGCCAATCGCTGAGTTCTATCAGTGTTGGAACTGGGTTCTGAATGGGGTTAACAAACCTTCTGAAGTCTGCTTTAAGATCATGAGGCAATTTGGCAAGGAGACGTGAAACACATGACCCACATTTGAGCTCTGTCCATCCTTTAGCTCCAAGTTGGTCCAGCATTCCAACTAATGCACGCACTGTGAGGGCAAACATTCTAAAAGATTTAGTGTCACCACTCCTGATTTTTGGGCCATCCATCAATTCTGCAATTCTTTGTAGTGCGAGTTGATGTGGTTGACCATAAAGTACAGTTAGAGACCTCATGGTGTTGGTGTATGGGTACCTGCTTTTGACGGACGAGTCTGCAATGAGCAAGGCATTCTCCTGTTTCAGATGATCAACGAGTATTTGGTACTTGAAACGTTCTGTAGCCTCAGCAGGTAGCAAATTCTCCAGTGCAATTTTGAGTCATGCAAACTCTCTGGGATCTTCACTGCAAAAATGAGGAATGGTGGGGATAGGACGTCTGTAGGTGGGCTCTACATGAGGATATGGAAGAGAAGGAGGGCACACTGGGTGGTATGGCTGATATGTCTCAGGCTGAGCATAATCTGCGTACTGTCGTGGGGTCAAGAAGCTTGATTTGTCTGCAGGATTAGAAGCTGATTGACCATAGCTGTCTGAGTGTCTCTCATATGCATGTCTCTCATATGCATGGTGAGCTAATGTATCCCTTAGAGTAAGTACTCTCATCTTGATAGACTGGACTTGAAGCTGGAATCCCATGATAAGGTTTTCAGTGGAAGAAAAATAGCTGATTTGCAGTTCAGACTATGATCTTTATAAGTCCCATACATAGCTGCCATCTCTTGACTGTAGTCCTGAGGCATAAACTGAACAGCTGCGGGATATTGGTTGCGATCTCTTTGGTCAGTGGACATATAGTTATGGCCTCTGTGGTCTGTGTTGTAGTAACCACGTGGTCCATCTATGTGCCTAATACCAGGTTGAGGATATGTAGCATCTTCTTGATGGGTTAGCTTGTGTTGGTTCATAAGAAGAGAAAGGATGACTAAGTTAGCCAAGCTGCCGAGGCTGGTAGTCTGAGGTCTCCTAGGTTGTCAGTAAGATAATCAATCTCTTTGTGACTGACCGAATGAGAATGCAGATTGTCACCTCGTGAATCTACAGGCAGTGCCACCATGGGCTGAGGAGAATCGTCTTGATCTCTAGGCAGAACTGGCCTGCCCTCAGTGGGTGCTGTATATGGACTTGAGGAGAGAACTCTCTGATCTGCACAAATTATTCGCCTTGGAGAAGTCCGAGTATGGGGCATTGGCCGCGGCGGTGACGGCGGCAAATCTTGATAAATGTCTCCAGTTATGAACTCCTCTCACTTGATCCAGTGCTCGTACTTTTCGTTAGTTCTGGTCCGCTTTCAATACATGTGAACTCTTTAAATGCAGGCCTTTTACCTGGTTCAGATCCAGTGGCACCATTTGTAGGCTGTTCATCAGAATGAAGTAACTGATGTGGCACTGTATAATCAACATAGAAGTCATCTAAGTATCTTGGTGGGATGACCTGTCGATGTGGTCGAACCACTGGTGGCACCGACATAGCCTGTCTTTCTGTTCTAGACATGGTAATGCTGTAGTAGCTGTCTGCTCCGGCTCCGAAGATGACAAGCTGTCTGCTCCGGCTCGGATCTTAAACTGGATGACAACCGCTACAGATTGTTCAGGCAGAACAATAAATCATATGGTCCATGTCCACAATAGAGTTTTTTTACTGTTCATACATCAGTATGGGTGTGGTTCTATAAATGAACAATAATAACAATAATGAATATAAATACAATGAATCAGAAACAGTAAAAACTGAACAATATAAAAGTAATGCAATGGCATGAAGATAGACATATTATACAAGTCCAGCAGCTGTAAGTTTCCTGAGGTTTATACACGTTCACTTTAAACAAACTATCAGATGAAACCAAATTGAATATAGATGTAGATGAAATAGCCTAACTTATTCATCTGATTTGGCGATTGAAGCACGATGAATAAATTAACGTTAATCACCCTCAGATAGAGCCATCAGGGGCCGTATTAGGTACAGGTAGAGTCGAAGATTGGATTTTCCCCAATTGGTATTACCTAAGAAAATACTATATCTTCAGGAATCCTATCTTGCTTCCTCCTATATTATTTCAGGTTAGGAAATCCTATCATTAGCATCAACTTTTCTGTCTAGCTACCTATTGCATGTCACTTTTCACCTCACAAGGTAAACCGTGTTTTTTTTTTTTTTCAGCAAAAAATGTAAACAAAATCTCTATTACCGTGCATGGATGTGGACAGTACTTTTCTTTCTTACATTTCTTTTTCATTTTACTGCAGCATTTGAGAAACGTCACATTATTCGACTTTAGAGGCACATAAATACCTCATTTCTAATAAGTAGAAAAAAAAGAAGAAAAAAAAAAGAATGGTCAGTTCTTGTAGGGGCGTCCCATACAGTATACACACATCATATCAAACCATTTTACTGCAGTATTTTGGAGAAATGTCACATTATTCAACTTCAGAGGCACATAAATACCTAATTTCTAATAAGTAGAAAATAACAAAGGCTATTTCTTATAGGGGATGTCCCATACAGTATAAACACTTCATTTCAAACCATTTTACTCCAGCAATTTGGAGATAAGTCATATTAATTGACCTAAAAAGTGTATAAAGACCTCATTTCATACGAGTAGAAATTCAGAATTCGTGGAGTGGGTGCTGGCGTCTTGTGGATTACCACTCACCATCGTAACTGTGGACAACAATGCCAACAACCCAGTTCCCAGCTAAGACCACCTCTGAGGATCAACAGCATGAGCCCACCACAAGCAGCGAGGGAGAATCCGCTGTAGTGAAGTATGGCGATTTATAACCATAAAAACCTCTGGATTAGCACTCGCCTGGGGAAGATCAAACTTAATCAGTTTCATGCAAGAGAAAGTCTTAATTTTTACAAATCTTACATACAGATATACAGTCTTACCCCAGAGTCAGATCAGCCTTAAGATTAGCAGTGTTTAGGAAGAACTTAGCCCGTCCATTCTTGTTTGTTGTTAGATTCTACAGCAGTTTGTTGGGCCAGTTGCTCCCCTCCAAGAGATATACAGCTTTGTTTGTAAAGGACACCATTGCAGATTGACACCAGTACATCTGCGAGAGAAAGTCCAAACAAACAGTGAAGAATATCAACTTTGTGGCTTAAAGTGCATGTCTTGTAAAGATGATAGAGTATATGGTTCAGATCAGCCAATAGCTCACCTGTTCCCTCCTCACCAACATTCACAAGAAATGCGTCTTGCATTTGGTCTTCAAATTTGGTGTTGAAACACTGACGCATCAACAGTAAGAGAGGCAAAGCCCGTGGCATTCATCTGGTAGGAGAACAAAGACAATTAAGTCAAGCACAGGCAAAAGGATTTAAAAAAAAAAAAGAATTGACCAACCACAAGACAAGAAAAATAAAGCATCACTCACTTGACACAAGACTCAACTTTCAGTCCCATAACTGCAACGCTGTAGGTCTGCGGTGTGTTTATGGTCATGTCAAACTTGGGCAAAACTAAACCAGAAACAAAGCGCTTTAGATAAAGGCCTCAGATCTGTCACTGAACTTCCCTTACACAACTTACCGTATTTTTTCCACCTCAAAAACTTGGGTGTTGGGACTCTTCACTGCATGGCTACTCAATTCTGCGGCGCCTAGGTCTTTGTGTCGGACGGACGCACGCATGGACAGACGCACGCACGGACTGACGGACGCACCCACAGATGGACAGACGGACGGCACGGACGGCACGCACGCACGGACCGACGCACGCACGGACGGACAGCATGGACTGACGCAGGCACGCACAGACGTCACGCACGGACGGACGGACGGACAGACGTCCTTCCAACCGTTATATTAAAAGACCATTCAGTAACAAAAGCTAGTATAGACCATTACAACACAAGACTACATTTTTTCATTTTATCTTTAAGTCCTGTTCCAATCTCTAGAGCAAGAATCAAACTAACAGACATACCGACACTGAAGTTGCGATAAAAATTCAGCCCTTGTACTTCAGACACTGGGGTAAACTGAAGTGAACCTCTGGATTAGCACTCGCCTGGGGAAGATCAAACTTAATCAGTTTCATGCAAGAGAAAGTCTTAATTTTTACAAAATACAAGTCTTACCCCAGAGTCAGATCAGCCTTAAGATTAGCAGTGTTTAGGAAGAACTTAGCCTGTCCATTCTTGTTTGTTGTTAGATTCTACAGCAGTTTGTTGGGCCAGTTGCTCCCCTCCAAGAGATATACAGCTTTGTTTGTAAAGGACACCATTGCAGATTGACACCATTACATCTGCGAGAGAAAGTCCAAACAAACAGTGAAGAATATCAACTTTGTGGCTTAAAGTGCATGTCTTGTAAAGATGATGGAGTATATGGTTCAGATCAGCCAATAGCTCACCTGTTCCCTCCTCACTAACATTCACAAGAAATGCATCTTGCATTTGGTCTTCAAATTTGGTGTTGAAAAACACTGACGCATCAACAGTAAGAGAGGCACAGCCCGTGGCATTCATCTGGTAGGAGAACAAAGACAATTAAGTCAAGCACAGGCAAAAGGATTTAAAAAAAAAAAGAATTGACTAACCACAAGACAAGAAAAATAAAGCATCACTCACTTGACACAAGACTCAACTTTCAGTCCCATAAATGCAACGCTGTAGGTCTGCGGTGTGTATGGTCATGTCAAACTTGGGCAAAACTAAACCAGAAACAAAGCGCTTTAGATAAAGGCCTCAGATCTGTCACTGAACTTCCCTTACACAACTTACCATATTTTTTCCACCTCAAAAACTTGGGTGTTGGGACTCTTCACTGCATGGCTACTCCATTCTGCGGCGCCTAGGTCTTTGTGTCGGACGGACGCACGCACGGACAGACGCACGCACGGACTGACGGACGCACCCACAGATGGACAGACGGACGCACGCATGGACGGACGGACGCACGCAAGCACGGCACGGACCGACGCACGCACGGACGGACGCACGCACGCACGGACAGACGCCCTTCCAACCGTTATATTAAAAGACCACATTCAGTAACAAAAGGTAGTATAGACCATTACAACACAAGACTACATTTTTTCATTTTATCTTTAAGTCCTGTTCCAATCTCTAGAGCAAGAATCAAACTAACAGACATACCGACACTGAAGTTGCGATAAAAATTCAGCCCTTGTACTTCAGACACTGGGGTAAACTGAAGTGAACCTCTGGATTAGCACTCGCCTGGGGAAGATCAAACTTAATCAGTTTCATGCAAGAGAAAGTCTTAATTTTTACAAAATACAAGTCTTACCCCAGAGTCAGATCAGCCTTAAGATTAGCAGTGTTTAGGAAGAACTTAGCCTGTCCATTCTTGTTTGTTGTTAGATTCTACAGCAGTTTGTTGGGCCAGTTGCTCCCCTCCAAGAGATATACAGCTTTGTTTGTAAAGGACACCATTGCAGATTGACACCATTACATCTGCGAGAGAAAGTCCAAACAAACAGTGAAGAATATCAACTTTGTGGCTTAAAGTGCATGTCTTGTAAAGATGATAGAGTATATGGTTCAGATCAGCCAATAGCTCACCTGTTCCCTCCTCACTAACATTCACAAGAAATGCATCTTGCATTTGGTCTTCAAATTTGGTGTTGAAAAACACTGACGCATCAACAGTAAGAGAGGCACAGCCCGTGACATTCATCTGGTAGGAGAACAAAGACAATTAAGTCAAGCACAGGCAAAAGGATTTAAAAAAAAAAAAGAATTGACCAACCACAAGACAAGAAAAATAAAGCATCACTCACTTGACACAAGACTCAACTTTCAGTCCCATAACTGCAACGCTGTAGGTCTGCGGTGTGTATGGTCATGTCAAACTTGGGCAAAACTAAACCAGAAACAAAGCGCTTTAGATAAAGGCCTCAGATCTGTCACTGAACTTCCCTTACACAACTTACCGTATTTTTTCCACCTCAAAAACTTGGGTGTTGGGACTCTTCACTGCATGGCTACTCCATTCTGCGGCGCCTAGGTCTTTGTGTCGGACGGACGCACGCACTGGACAGACGCACGCACGGACTGACGGACGCACCCACAGATGGACAGACGGACGGACGGACGCACGCACGACGGACGGACGCACGCACGGACGGACGCACGCACGGACGGACGCATGGACTGACGCAGGCACGCACGGACGCACGCACGCACGGACGGACGGACGGACGTCCTTCCAACCGTTATATTAAAAGACCATTCAGTAACAAAAGCTAGTATAGACCATTACAACACAAGACTACATTTTTTCATTTTATCTTTAAGTCCTGTTCCAATCTCTAGAGCAAGAATCAAACTAACAGACATACCGACACTGAAGTTGCGATAAAAATTCAGCCCTTGTACTTCAGACACTGGGGTAAACTGAAGTGAACCTCTGGATTAGCACTCGCCTGGGGAAGATCAAACTTAATCAGTTTCATGCAAGAGAAAGTCTTAATTTTTACAAAATACAAGTCTTACCCCAGAGTCAGATCAGCCTTAAGATTAGCAGTGTTTAGGAAGAACTTAGCCTGTCCATTCTTGTTTGTTGTTAGATTCTACAGCAGTTTGTTGGGCCAGTTGCTCCCCTCCAAGAGATATACAGCTTTGTTTGTAAAGGACACCATTGCAGATTGACACCATTACATCTGCGAGAGAAAGTCCAAACAAACAGTGAAGAATATCAACTTTGTGGCTTAAAGTGCATGTCTTGTAAAGATGATGAGTATATGGTTCAGATCAGCCAATAGCTCGCCTGTTCCCTCCTCACTAACATTCACAAGAAATGCATCTTGCATTTGGTCTTCAAATTTGGTGTTGAAAAACACTGACGCATCAACAGTAAGAGAGGCACAGCCCGTGGCATTCATCTGGTAGGAGAACAAAGACAATTAAGTCAAGCACAGGCAAAAGGATTTAAAAAAAAAAGAATTGACTAACCACAAGACAAGAAAAATAAAGCATCACTCACTTGACACAAGACTCAACTTTCAGTCCCATAACTGCAACGCTGTAGGTCTGCGGTGTGTATGGTCATGTCAAACTTGGGCAAAACTAAACCAGAAACAAAGCGCTTTAGATAAAGGCCTCAGATCTGTCACTGAACTTCCCTTACACAACTTACCGTATTTTTTCCACCTCAAAAACTTGGGTGTTGGGACTCTTCACTGCATGGCTACTCCATTCTGCGGCGCCTAGGTCTTTGTGTCGGACGGACGCACGCACGGACAGACGCACGCACGGACTGACGGACGCACCCACAGATGGACAGACGGACGCACGCACGCAACGCACGGACGGACGGCACGCACGCACGGACGGACGCACGGGACGCACGCACGACACGGGACGCACGCACGGACAGACGCCCTTCCAACCGTTATATTAAAAGACCACATTCAGTAACAAAAGGTAGTATAGACCATTACAACACAAGACTACATTTTTTCATTTTATCTTTAAGTCCTGTTCCAATCTCTAGAGCAAGAATCAAACTAACAGACATACCGACACTGAAGTTGCGCTAAAAATTCAGCCCTTGTACTTCAGACACTGGGGTAAACTGAAGTGAACCTCTGGATTAGCACTCGCCTGGGGAAGATCAAACTTAATCAGTTTCATGCAAGAGAAAGTCTTAATTTTTACAAAATACAAGTCTTACCCCAGAGTCAGATCAGCCTTAAGATTAGCAGTGTTTAGGAAGAACTTAGCCTGTCCATTCTTGTTTGTTGTTAGATTCTACAGCAGTTTGTTGGGCCAGTTGCTCCCCTCCAAGAGATATACAGCTTTGTTTGTAAAGGACACCATTGCAGATTGACACCATTACATCTGCGAGAGAAAGTCCAAACAAACAGTGAAGAATATCAACTTTGTGGCTTAAAGTGCATGTCTTGTAAAGATGATAGAGTATATGGTTCAGATCAGCCAATAGCTCACCTGTTCCCTCCTCACTAACATTCACAAGAAATGCATCTTGCATTTGGTCTTCAAATTTGGTGTTGAAAAACACTGACGCATCAACAGTAAGAGAGGCACAGCCTGTGACATTCATCTGGTAGGAGAACAAAGACAATTAAGTCAAGCACAGGCAAAAGGATTTAAAAAAAAAAGAATTGACCAACCACAAGACAAGAAAAATAAAGCATCACTCACTTGACACAAGACTCAACTTTCAGTCCCATAACTGCAACGCTGTAGGTCTGCGGTGTGTATGGTCATGTCAAACTTGGGCAAAACTAAACCAGAAACAAAGCGCTTTAGATAAAGGCCTCAGATCTGTCACTGAACTTCCCTTACACAACTTACCGTATTTTTTCCACCTCAAAAACTTGGGTGTTGGGACTCTTCACTGCATGGCTACTCCATTCTGCGGCGCCTAGGTCTTTGTGTCGGACGGACGCACGCACAGACCGACACACGCACGGACTGACGGACGCACCCACAGATGGACAGACGGACGGACGCACGCAAGCACGCACGGACCGACGCACGGACGGACGGACGCACGCACGGACGGACGGACGCACGGCCGGACGCACGCAGAGACGGATGGACGCACGCACGCACGGACAGACGCCCTTCCAACCGTTATATTAAAAGACCACATTCAGTAACAAAAGGTAGTATAGACCATTACAACACAAGACTACATTTTTTCATTTTATCTTTAAGTCCTGTTCCAATCTCTGGAGCAAGAATCAAACCAACAGACATACCGACACTGAAGTTGCGATAAAAATTCAGCCCTTGTACTTCAGACACTGTGGTAAACTGAAGTGAACCTCTGGATTAGCACTCGCCTGGGGAAGATCAAACTTAATCAGTTTCATGCAAGAGAAAGTCTTAATTTTTACAAAATACAAGTCTTACCCCAGAGTCAGATCAGCCTTAAGATTAGCAGTGTTTAGGAAGAACTTAGCCTGTCCATTCTTGTTTGTTGTTAGATTCTACAGCAGTTTGTTGGGCCAGTTGCTCCCCTCCAAGAGATATACAGCTTTGTTTGTAAAGGACACCATTGCAGATTGACACCATTACATCTGCGAGAGAAAGTCCAAACAAACAGTGAAGAATATCAACTTTGTGGCTTAAAGTGCATGTCTTGTAAAGATGATAGAGTATATGGTTCAGATCAGCCAATAGCTCACCTGTTCCCTCCTCACTAACATTCACAAGAAATGCATCTTGCATTTGGTCTTCAAATTTGGTGTTGAAAAACACTGACGCATCAACAGTAAGAGAGGCACAGCCCGTGGCATTCATCTGGTAGGAGAACAAAGACAATTAAGTCAAGCACAGGCAAAAGGATTTAAAAAAAAAAAAAAAAAAAAAAAGAATTGACCAACCACAAGACAAGAAAAATAAAGCATCACTCACTTGACACAAGACTCAACTTTCAGTCCCATAACTGCAACGCTGTAGGTCTGCGGTGTGTATGGTCATGTCAAACTTGGGCAAAACTAAACCAGAAACAAAGCGTTTTAGATAAAGGCCTCAGATCTGTCACTGAACTTCCCTTACACAACTTACCGTATTTTTTCCACCTCAAAAAGTTGGGTGTTGGGACTCTTCACTGCATGGCTACTCCATTCTGCGGCGCCTAGGTCTTTGTGTCGGACGGACGGACGCACGCACGGACTGATGGACGCACGCATGGACTGACGCCCCCACAGATGGACGGACAGACGCACGGACGGACGGACGCACGCACGGACGCACGCACGGACGCACGCACCGCATCAACAGTAAGAGAGGCACAGCCCGTGGCATTCATCTGGTAGGAGAACAAAGACAATTAAGTCAAGCACAGGCAAAAGGATTTAAAAAAAAAAAGAATTGACCAACCACAAGACAAGAAAAATAAAGCATCACTCACTTGACACAAGACTCAACTTTCAGTCCCATAACTGCAACGCTGTAGGTCTGCGGTGTGTATGGTCATGTCAAACTTGGGCAAAACTAAACCAGAAACAAAGTGCTTTAGATAAAGGCCTCAGATCTGTCACTGAACTTCCCTTACACAACTTACCGTATTTTTTCCACCTCAAAAACTTGGGTGTTGGGACTCTTCACTGCATGGCTACTCCATTCTGCGGCGCCTAGGTCTTTGAGTCGGACGGACGCACGCACGGACAGACGCACGCACGGACTGACGGACGCACCCACAGATGGACAGACGGACGCACGGACGGACCCACACACGGACGGCACGCACGCAGAGCACGCACGGACGGACGGACGCACGCACGCACGGACAGACGCCCTTCCAACCGTTATATTAAAAGACCACATTCAGTAACAAAAGGTAGTATAGACCATTACAACACAAGACTACATTTTTTCATTTTATCTTTAAGTCCTGTTCCAATCTCTAGAGCAAGAATCAAACTAACAGACATACCGACACTGAAGTTGCGATAAAAATTCAGCCCTTGTACTTCAGACACTGGGGTAAACTGAAGTGAACCTCTGGATTAGCACTCGCCTGGGGAAGATCAAACTTAATCAGTTTCATGCAAGAGAAAGTCTTAATTTTTACAAAATACAAGTCTTACCCCAGAGTCAGATCAGCATTAAGATTAGCAGTGTTTAGGAAGAACTTAGCCTGTCCATTCTTGTTTGTTGTTAGCTTCTACAGCAGTTTGTTGGGCCAGTTGCTCCCCTCCAAGAGATATACAGCTTTGTTTGTAAAGGACACCATTGCAGATTGACACCATTACATCTGCGATAGAAAGTCCAAACAAACAGTGAAGAATATCAACTTTGTGGCTTAAAGTGCATGTCTTGTAAAGATGATAGAGTATATGGTTCAGATCAGCCAATAGCTCACCTGTTCCCTCCTCACTAACATTCACAAGAAATGCATCTTGCATTTGGTCTTCAAATTTGGTGTTGAAAAACACTGACGCATCAACAGTAAGAGAGGCACAGCCCGTGGCATTCATCTGGTAGGAGAACAAAGACAATTAAGTCAAGCACAGGCAAAAGGATTTAAAAAAAAAAAAAAAAAAAAAAAGAATTGACCAACCACAAGACAAGAAAAATAAAGCATCACTCACTTGACACAAGACTCAACTTTCAGTCCCATAACTGCAACGCTGTAGGTCTGCGGTGTGTATGGTCATGTCAAACTTGGGCAAAACTAAACCAGAAACAAAGCGCTTTAGATAAAGGCCTCAGATCTGTCACTGAACTTCCCTTACACAACTTACCGTATTTTTTCCACCTCAAAAAGTTGGGTGTTGGGACTCTTCACTGCATGGCTACTCCATTCTGTGGCGCCTAGGTCTTTGTGTCGGACGGACGCACGCACGGACTGACGGACGCACGCATGGACTGACGCCCCCACATATGGGACGGACGGACGCACGGACGGACGGACGCACGCACGCACGGATGCACGCACGGACGGACGGAGCGACGGACGCACGCACGGGACGCACGCACGCACGGACGTCCTTCCAACAGTTATATTAAAAGACCACATTCAGTAACAAAAGCTAGTATAGACCATTACAACACAAGACTACATTTTTTCATTTTATCTTTAAGTCATGTTCCAATCTCTAGAGCAAGAATCAAACTAACAGACGTAACGACACTGAAGTTGCGATAAAAATTCATCCCTTGTACTTCAGACACTGGGGTAAACTGAAGTGGCATTCTAATCAGAAGTGCCACACACTGAAATATTCAGATTAAAAGCCCAAACAAAAAACCTGATTGAGGCACACAGACACCCTTTCAGCACTCAGACGTCTTCCTGGCTCCAGGATCCGGACGCTCTGATCACTGAGGCTACACAGAGATCCTGCTTGAGCAGAAACCATCCGAACGTTTCCCTCCGCAGGAACAGCTGTAGCTGGAGAAAACTGCAGAGACACCTGGAACAAGGACCAACACGCTGTAGGACACACACCAACATTCCCAAATTGAAAAATAGCCACATCATATAGTACCTGGTTGTGGAAATACATATCGGTGTCAAACGGCACACTAGCAGCAACTACATTCTTACTGGGAAGAACGCTGTAGACCAGAATCTGCACTGCTGGAGCCATATCGACGCTGACAGACAACTGGAACGTCACAGAGCCACTTGTGACTGCATCACCAGCCTTTGCTCTAACCATCTGAAATCCATGGAGGACGATCACTCCTTTGGATAAGACCTGACAGAAGACATAGGTGTGCAAGTTGTGGAACAAACAGACCAGCAAACTTAACTACAAAACTAATGTCCACTCACCATATAGATTGTCAGCGCTGTAGCTACCAGCCTCTCAAACAAAGGAAAACTCCACGGTCACTGGAAACGAAGCACCACATTTGAACGGCTGATTGAGCTTCACTATAGTCAGTTCACTAAACGATGTGTTGTCGGGAGAAACAGGTAGGAGAAGCTGAACAAACCTTGTATCTGTAGTGAAGTATGGCGATTTAGAACCATAAAAACCTCTGGATTAGCACTCGCCTGGGGAAGATCAAACTTAATCAGTTTCATGCAAGAGAAAGTCTTAATTTTTACAAAATACAAGTCTTACCCCAGAGTCAGATCAGCCTTAAGATTAGCAGTGTTTAGGAAGAACTTAGCCTGTCCATTCTTGTTTGTTGTTAGATTCTACAGCAGTTTGTTGGGCCAGTTGCTCCCCTCCAAGAGATATACAGCTTTGTTTGTAAAGGACACCATTGCAGATTGACACCATTACATCTGCGAGAGAAAGTCCAAACAAACAGTGAAGAATATCAACTTTGTGGCTTAAAGTGCATGTCTTGTAAAGATGATAGAGTATATGGTTCAGATCAGCCAATAGCTCACCTGTTCCCTCCTCACTAACATTCACAAGAAATGCATCTTGCATTTGGTCTTCAAATTTGGTGTTGAAAAACACTGACGCATCAACAGTAAGAGAGGCACAGCCTGTGACATTCATCTGGTAGGAGAACAAAGACAATTAAGTCAAGCACAGGCAAAAGGATTTAAAAAAAAAAAGAATTGACCAACCACAAGACAAGAAAAATAAAGCATCACTCACTTGACACAAGACTCAACTTTCAGTCCCATAACTGCAACGCTGTAGGTCTGCGGTGTGTATGGTCATGTCAAACTTGGGCAAAACTAAACCAGAAACAAAGCGCTTTAGATAAAGGCCTCAGATCTGTCACTGAACTTCCCTTACACAACTTACCGTATTTTTTCCACCTCAAAAACTTGGGTGTTGGGACTCTTCACTGCATGGCTACTCCATTCTGCGGCGCCTAGGTCTTTGTGTCGGACGGACGCACGCACAGACCGACACACGCACGGACTGACGGACGCACCCACAGATGGACAGACGGACGGACGCACGCAAGCACGCACGGAGACGCACGGACGGACACGCACGCACGGACGGGACGGACGCACGGCCGGACGCACGCAGAGGCGGATGGAGCACGCACGCACGGACAGACGCCCTTCCAACCGTTATATTAAAAGACCACATTCAGTAACAAAAGGTAGTATAGACCATTACAACACAAGACTACATTTTTTCATTTTATCTTTAAGTCCTGTTCCAATCTCTGGAGCAAGAATCAAACCAACAGACATACCGACACTGAAGTTGCGATAAAAATTCAGCCCTTGTACTTCAGACACTGTGGTAAACTGAAGTGAACCTCTGGATTAGCACTCGCCTGGGGAAGATCAAACTTAATCAGTTTCATGCAAGAGAAAGTCTTAATTTTTACAAAATACAAGTCTTACCCCAGAGTCAGATCAGCCTTAAGATTAGCAGTGTTTAGGAAGAACTTAGCCTGTCCATTCTTGTTTGTTGTTAGATTCTACAGCAGTTTGTTGGGCCAGTTGCTCCCCTCCAAGAGATATACAGCTTTGTTTGTAAAGGACACCATTGCAGATTGACACCATTACATCTGCGAGAGAAAGTCCAAACAAACAGTGAAGAATATCAACTTTGTGGCTTAAAGTGCATGTCTTGTAAAGATGATAGAGTATATGGTTCAGATCAGCCAATAGCTCACCTGTTCCCTCCTCACTAACATTCACAAGAAATGCATCTTGCATTTGGTCTTCAAATTTGGTGTTGAAAAACACTGACGCATCAACAGTAAGAGAGGCACAGCCCGTGGCATTCATCTGGTAGGAGAACAAAGACAATTAAGTCAAGCACAGGCAAAAGGATTTAAAAAAAAAAAAAAAAAAAAAGAATTGACCAACCACAAGACAAGAAAAATAAAGCATCACTCACTTGACACAAGACTCAACTTTCAGTCCCATAACTGCAACGCTGTAGGTCTGCGGTGTGTATGGTCATGTCAAACTTGGGCAAAACTAAACCAGAAACAAAGCGTTTTAGATAAAGGCCTCAGATCTGTCACTGAACTTCCCTTACACAACTTACCGTATTTTTTCCACCTCAAAAAGTTGGGTGTTGGGACTCTTCACTGCATGGCTACTCCATTCTGCGGCGCCTAGGTCTTTGTGTCGGACGGACGGACGCACGCACGGACTGATGGACGCACGCATGGACTGACGCCCCCACAGATGGACGGACAGACGCACGGACGGACGGACGCACGCACGGACGCACGCACGGACGCACGCACGCATCAACACAGTAAGAGAGGCACAGCCCGTGGCATTCATCTGGTAGGAGAACAAAGACAATTAAGTCAAGCACAGGCAAAAGGATTTAAAAAAAAAAGAATTGACCAACCACAAGACAAGAAAAATAAAGCATCACTCACTTGACACAAGACTCAACTTTCAGTCCCATAACTGCAACGCTGTAGGTCTGCGGTGTGTATGGTCATGTCAAACTTGGGCAAAACTAAACCAGAAACAAAGCGCTTTAGATAAAGGCCTCAGATCTGTCACTGAACTTCCCTTACACAACTTACCGTATTTTTTCCACCTCAAAAACTTGGGTGTTGGGACTCTTCACTGCATGGCTACTCCATTCTGCGGCGCCTAGGTCTTTGTGTCGGACGGACGCACGCACGGACAGACGCACGCACGGACTGACGGACGCACCCACAGATGGACAGACGGACGCACGGACGGATCCCACGCACGGACGGACGCACGCACGCACGGACGCACGGCACGGACGGACGCACGCACGCACGGACCAGACGCCCTTCCAACCGTTATATTAAAAGACCACATTCAGTAACAAAAGGTAGTATAGACCATTACAACACAAGACTACATTTTTTCATTTTATCTTTAAGTCCTGTTCCAATCTCTAGAGCAAGAATCAAACTAACAGACATACCGACACTGAAGTTGCGATAAAAATTCAGCCCTTGTACTTCAGACACTGGGGTAAACTGAAGTGAACCTCTGGATTAGCACTCGCCTGGGGAAGATCAAACTTAATCAGTTTCATGCAAGAGAAAGTCTTAATTTTTACAAAATACAAGTCTTACCCCAGAGTCAGATCAGCCTTAAGATTAGCAGTGTTTAGGAAGAACTTAGCCTGTCCATTCTTGTTTGTTGTTAGATTCTACAGCAGTTTGTTGGGCCAGTTGCTCCCCTCCAAGAGATATACAGCTTTGTTTGTAAAGGACACCATTGCAGATTGACACCATTACATCTGCGAGAGAAAGTCCAAACAAACAGTGAAGAATATCAACTTTGTGGCTTAAAGTGCATGTCTTGTAAAGATGATAGAGTATATGGTTCAGATCAGCCAATAGCTCACCTGTTCCCTCCTCACTAACATTCACAAGAAATGCATCTTGCATTTGGTCTTCAAATTTGGTGTTGAAAAACACTGACGCATCAACAGTAAGAGAGGCACAGCCCGTGACATTCATCTGGTAGGAGAACAAAGACAATTAAGTCAAGCACAGGCAAAAGGATTTAAAAAAAAAAAAAAGAATTGACCAACCACAAGACAAGAAAAATAAAGCATCACTCACTTGACACAAGACTCAACTTTCAGTCCCATAACTGCAACGCTGTAGGTCTGCGGTGTGTATGGTCATGTCAAACTTGGGCAAAACTAAACCAGAAACAAAGCGCTTTAGATAAAGGCCTCAGATCTGTCACTGAACTTCCCTTA
Source organism: Hybognathus amarus (assembly GCA_030378365.1). NCBI lineage: Eukaryota > Metazoa > Chordata > Actinopteri > Cypriniformes > Leuciscidae > Hybognathus > Hybognathus amarus. The sequence continues at coordinate 115,663 of JAQIUQ010000571.1, forward strand.
CACAACTTACCGTATTTTTTCCACCTCAAAAACTTGGGTGTTGGGACTCTTCACTGCATGGCTACTCCATTCTGCGGCGCCTAGGTCTTTGTGTCGGACGGACGCACGCACGGACGGACGCACGCACGGACTGGACGGACGCACCCACAGATGGACAGACGGACGCACGGACGGCGCACGGACGGACGCACGCACGCACGGATGCACGCACGGACGGACGGAGCGCACGCACGCACGCACGGACGCACGCACGCACGGACGTCCTTCCAACCAGTTATATTAAAAGACCACATTCAGTAACAAAAGCTAGTATAGACCATTACAACACAAGACTACATTTTTCATTTTATCTTTAAGTCATGTTCCAATCTCTAGAGCAAGAATCAAACTAACAGACATAACGACACTGAAGTTGCGATAAAAATTCAGTCCCTTGTACTTCAGACACTGGGGTAAACTGAAGTGGCATTCTAATCAGAAGTGCCACACACTGAAATATTCAGATTAAAAGCCCAAACAAAAAACCTGATTGAGGCACACAGACACCCTTTCAGCACTCAGACGTCTTCCTGGCTCCAGGATCCAGACGCTCTGATCAGCTGAGGCTACACAGAGATCCTGCTTGAGCAGAAACCATCAGAACGTTTCCCTCCGCAGGAACAGCTGTAGCTGGAGAAAACTGCAGAGACACCTGGAACAAGGACCAACACGCTGTAGGACACACACCAACATTCCCAAATTGAAAAATAGCCACATCATATAGTACCTGGTTGTGGAAATACATATCGGTGTCAAACGGCACACTAGCAGCAACTACATTCTTACTGGGAAGAACGCTGTAGACCAGAATCTGCACTGCTGGAGCCATATCGACGCTGACAGACAACTGGAACGTCACAGAGCCACTTGTGACTGCATCACCAGCCTTTGCTCTAACCGTCTGAAATCCATGGAGGACGATCACTCCTTTGGATAAGACCTGACAGAAGACATAGGTGTGCAAGTTGTGGAACAAACAGACCAGCAAACTTAACTACAAAACTAATGTCCACTCACCATATAGATTGTCAGCGCTGTAGCTACCAGCCTCTCAAACAAAGGAAAACTCCACGGTCACTGGAAACGAAGCACCACATTTGAACGGCTGATTGAGCTTCACTATAGTCAGTTCACTAAACGATGTGTTGTCGGGAGAAACAGGTAGGAGAAGCTGAACAAACCTTGTATCTGTAGTGAAGTATGGCGATTTAGAACCATAAAAACCTCTGGATTAGCACTCGCCTGGGGAAGATCAAACTTAATCAGTTTCATGCTAGAGAAAGTCTTAATTTTTACAAAATGCAAGTCTTACCCCAGATTCAGATCAGCCTTAAGATTAGCAGTGTTTAGGAAGAACTTAGCCCATCCATTCTTGTTTGTTGTTAGATTCTACAGCAGTTTGTTGGGCCAGTTGCTCCCCTCCAAGAGATATACAGCTTTGTTTGTAAAGGACACCATTGCAGATTGACACCATTACATCTGCGAGAGAAAGTCCAAACAGTGAAGAATATCAACTTTGTGGCTTAAAGTGCATGTCTTGTAAAGATGATAGAGTATATGGTTCCGATGAGCCAAGAGGCTCACCTGTTCCCTCCTCACTAACATTCACAAGGAATGTGTCTTGCATTTGGTCTTCAAATTTGGTGTTAAAAAACACTGGATGTATCAATAGAAAGAGAGGCACAGCCCGTGGCATTAATCTGGTAGGAGAAC
>JAQIUQ010000572.1:0-79816 GCA_030378365.1 Hybognathus amarus
AGCCTCCATTTTGCATTAGGTCTCTAAACTCCATGGCCCTCCTATCAGAATCCAGAGTTTCAAGAAGATCAGAGAAACTCAAAATTTCGACCCCCCCCCAAAAAAACGAACGACAGTGGTACCCCTTACGTGTTTTTGTTTTTTTGTGGAGAAAAGTAAATTTATCCAATCTTCTCCAAAACTCCTGGATTCCTGATAGAGTGGCCATGCGGACTTAGACTTGAGCGGCAAAAATGGAGTCTTTGAACCTTCCAGAGCTGACAGATATTAAGATATCTTTCCATCTAAGCATTCATGCCATTAGAGAAAAATCTCAAAATGTCTGCTCTGGCAAGGGCTCTAGAGCCTCCATTTTATGCACGTATGAACTTTAAAGACTTCATGGCCCTCTACCAGAATCCAGAGCTTCAATGAGATCAGAGAAACTCAAAACTTTTGAATTCTCCGCAAAAAAACTGCAGTGGTACCCCTTATGTTTTTTTTTGGTGCACAATAAAGTTTCTCCCATCCTCTCAAAACTCTGGATTCTTGATAGAGGGCCATGAGACTTAGACTGGGGTGCAAAAATGGTAGTCTAGAGACCCTTCCCAGAGCTGAAGATATCAAGATCCTCGTAGCATTTATGCCATCATCACAAAACTCAAATGTCAGCTCTCTGGAAGGGTCTATGTAGCCTCCATTTTCTAATTCTCAGGCTCTGCAAGCCTTTATGGCCCCTCATCAGAGTCCAGAGTTCCAGACATGATCTGAGAAAACCCCAAAAATTTCGATCTCCAAAATAAAAAAACTACAGTGGTACCCCTTATGTTTTTTTTTTTTTTTGTGCAAAAAAAAATGTCTTCTCTCAATAACTCTGGATTCTGATAGAGAGGCCATGCGACTAGACTTGAGTGCAAAAATGGAGTCTCTAGACCCTTCCAGAGCTGAGATATTGAGATATTTAGATGGCTCAATATCTCAGTATGTCATATAATGCCATCATAAATATCTCAATATCTCAGCTCTGGAAGGGTCTAGAGCCTCCATTTTTGCATTGCAGGTCTAAGTCCCATGGCCCTCTATCCGTAATCGCAGAGTTATCAGGAGATCATTGCAGAAACTCAAAATTTTGCACTAAAAAAAACGACAGTGGTACCTTATGTTTTTTTTTGTGCAAAAATAAAAGTTTCTCCAATCATCTCAAACTCTGGATTCTTATAGAGGGCCATGAGACTTAGACTTGGGTGCAAAAATGGAGTCTCTAGACCCTTCCAGAGCTGAGATATTGAGATATCCATCGGTAGCATCTAGTATGCCATTATAAAAATCTCAATATGTCAGCTCTGGAAGGGTCTAGAGCCTCCATTTTTGCACTCAGGTCTAAAGTCCCATGGCCCTCTATCAGAATCCAGAGTTTCAGATGATCAGAGAAACTCAAAATTTTCGACTCCAAAAAAAAAAAAATGACAGTGGTACCCCTTATGTTTTTTTTTTTGTTTTGGAGCAAAAAAATAAGTTTCTCCAATCTTCTCAAAACTCTGGATTCTGATAGAGGGCCATGCGACTTAGACTTGAGTGCAAAAATGGAGTCTCTAGACCCTTCCAGAGCTGAGATATTAAGATCCCACGTAGCATTTATGCCATTATAAAAATCTCAAAATGTCAGCTCTGGAAGGGTCTAGAGCCTCCATTTTTGCACTACAGGTCTAAGTCTCATGGCCCTCTATCAGAATCCAGAGTTTCAAGAGATCAGAGAAACTCAAAATTTCGACCCCCCAAAAAAACGACAGTGGTACCCCTTATGTTTTTTTTTTTGGTGCAAAAAAAAAAGTTTCTCCAATCTTCTCAAAACTCTGGATTCTTATAGAGGGCCATGAGACTTAGACTTGGGTGCAAAAATGGAGTCTCTAGACCCTTCCAGAGCTGAGATATTAAGATCCTCATGTAGCATTTATGCCATTATAAAAATCTCAAAATGTCAGCTCTGGAAGGGTCTAGAGCCTTCATTTTGCACTCAGGATCTAAGTCCCATGGCCCTCTATCAGAATCCAGAGTTTCAAGATGATCAGAGAAACTCAAAATTTCTAACCCAAAAAAAAATGACAGTGGTACCCCTTATGTTTTTTTTTTGTTTTGGAGCAAAAAAAAAGTTTCTCCAATCTTCTCAAAACTCTGGATTCTGATAGAGGGCCATGGGACTTAGACTCTGAGTGCAAAAATGGAGTCTCTAGACCCTTCCAGAGCTGAGATATTGAGATCTCCATGTAGCATTTATGCCATTATAAAATATCTCAAATATCTCAGCTCTGGAAGGGTCTAGAGCCTCCATTTTTGCACTCAGGTCTAAGTCTCATGGCCCTCTATCAGAATCCAGAGTTTCAAGAAGATTAGAGAAACTCAAATTTTCGACCCAAAAAAAACGACAGTGGTACCCCTCTATGTTTTTTTTTTGGTGCAAAAAAAAAAGTTTCTCCAATCTTCTCAAAACTCTGGATTCTGATAGAGGGCCATGAGACTTAGACCTGAGTGCAAAAATGGAGGCTCTAGACCCTTCCAGAGCTGAGATATTGAGATATCCATGTAGCATCTTATGCCATATATCTCATAATATCTCAATATCTCAGCTCTGGAAGGGTCTAGAGCCTTCATTTTTGCACTCAGGTCTAAGTCCCATGGCCCTCTATCAGAATCCAGAGTTTCAAGATAATTAGAGAAACTTTTTTTCGCACAAAAAAAAAAAAACGACAGTGGTACCCCTTATGTTTTTTTTTTTGTTTGCAAAAAAAAAGTTTCTCCAATCTTCTTAAAACTCTGGATTCTGATAGAGGGCCATGGGACTTAGACCTGAGTGCAAAAATGGAGGCTCTAGACCCTTCCAGAGCTTAGATATTGAGAATATTCATAATGGCATTCATAGATCTTAGCTATGTCATAAATATCTCAAATATATCTCAGCTCTGGAAGGGTCTAGAGCCTCCATTTTTGCACTCAGGCTCAAGTCCCATGGCCCTCTATCAGAATCCAGAGTTTCAAGAAAATTTGAGAAAACTCATTTTTTCTCAAAAAAAAAAAAAAACGACAGTGGTACCCCTTATGTTTTTTTTTTTGGTGCAAAAAAAGTTTCTCCAATTTTCTTGAAACTCTGGGATTCTGATAGAGGGCCATGGGACTTAGACCTGAGTGCAAAAATGGGAGGCTCTAGAACCCTTCCAGAGCTGAGATATTGAGATATTTATAATGGATCATTTATGCCATTATGAAATATCTCAATAAATATCTCTAGTATCCATTAGAAGGGTCTAACAGCCTCCATTTTTGCACTTAGGTCTTAAGTCTCATGGCCTCCTCATCAGAATCCAGAGTTTCAAGAAAATTGGAGAAATTCCTTCCTGTACACAAAAAAAAAAATGACAGTGGTACCCTGTCATGTTTTTTTTTTGTGTGCAAAAAAATAAGTTTCTCCAATTTCTTGAAACTCTGGATTCTAGATAGAGGGCCATGGGACTTAGATCTGAGTGCAAAATGGAGGCTTTAGACCTTCCAGAGCTGAGATATTGAGATATTTATAGATGGCTCAGATGATACTGCAGATATGTCATCAATGTCATAAATATCTCAACCTAATCTCAGCTCTGGCAAGGGTCTAGAGCCTTCATTTTCTATACTCAGGTCTAAGTCCCATGGCCCTCTCATCAGAATCCAGAAGTTTCAAAATCAGAGAAATCAAAATTTCTGCACAAAAAAAAAAGTCGAAAGTGGTACCCCTTATGTTTTTTTTTGTGCAAAAAAAAGTTTTCAATCTCTAATAACTCTGGATTCTGATAGAGGGCCATGGGACTTAGACCTGAGTGCAAAAATGGAGGCTCTAGACCCTTCCAGAGCTGAGATATTTAGATATTTATAGATGATCCATACAGTAGCTGAGATATTGATGCCATTATACAATGTCTCAAATATCTGCAGCTCTTGGCAAGCGGTCTATAGCCTCCATTTTTGCATTAACAGGTCAAGTCCCATGGCCCTCTTATCAAATCCAGAGTTTCAAAGATCGAAATCAAAAATCGAACCACCTACAAAAAAACGACAGTGGTAACCCCTTACGTTTCTTTTTTCGGGCTCAAAATTTTGATTTTCTTGAAACTCTGGATTCCGATAGAGGGCCATGGGACTTAGATCTGAGTCTTCTCAAAACTCTAGATTCTGATAGAGGGCCATGAGACTTAGACCTGGGTGCAACAATTTAGTCTCTAAACCCTTCCTGGGCTGAGATATTGCAACGCAGTCTCATCCCAATTCGTCATATAACTGACGTTTTGGGACAATTCGTCAATATACGACTTTTCAGGGCCCCTTAAACGTCGGTAGATGACGTTATGGGATCCTGAACTCTACCCCAGACCTAAACCTAACCCTAAACCCAACTCGTCACCTAACTGACGTTAAAGGTACAGCGTCAGTTGTATGACGACCCGGGATCGTCATCTACCGACGTCTAAGGGGGCCCCAAAACGTCGTATATTGACGAATGGTCAAAAATGTCCCAAAACGTCAGTTATATGATGAATTGGGATGAGAATAGTGTTGGATATTGAGATCCCATTTCGCCCTATGTAAAAAACTAAAAGGGGTACCGAAAATTTTGAGTTCCTCCTAATTTCGGGGGCGAAATTTTAAGTTCCTCCAATCTTCTCAAAACTCTGGATTCTGATAGAGGGCCATCGAGACTTAGACCTGAGTGCAAAAATGGAGTCTCTAGATCCTTCCTGAGCTGAGATATTGAGATCCCATTTCGCCCCCGAAAAAAAACTAAAAGGGGTAACACTGTTGTTTTTTTTTCGGGGGAGAAATTTTGAGTTTCTCCAATCTTCTCAAAACTCTGGATTCTGATAGAGGGCCATGAGACTTAGACCTGAGTGCTAAAATGGAGTCTCTAGATCCTTTCTGAGCTGAGATACTGAGAATCCCACGTAGCATTTATAAAAATAGTGGCTTATTGGACTAATAGTGGGTTTGTGGAATGTGGTTTTTAAGCTTAGCTTTCTAAATTTTGGGATGAAAACTATTTTACTGCACTCAGGGTCAGGGAGGCCCCCTGAGTCTGTGGCACCAAGGGCCGTCCACCGTCCGCGAACCCCCTATTTTTATAATGGGATAAATGCTATGTGGGATCTCAATATCTCAGCTCAGGAAGGGTCTAGAGACTCCATTTTTGCACTCAGGTCTACGTCGCATTGCCCTCAGAATCCAGATGGTTTCAGTTTCATGAAGATCAGAGAAACTCAAAATTTCGACCCAAAAAAACTAAAAAGGCTACCTTTCATTCTATAAAGATCAGTGGAAAAGGTGCATCAAATCCACAGCTGGCATCAGAGGTTTCAAGATAATTAAAGGAATATATATAAAATTAGAATTTTAGAATGATTAAAGGCATACAAATGTTAAGTAAAAATAATTGTTTAATGATATTCAGTCACAGATTACGGCTTTACTATCCTTTTATTATCAATTCAATAAATCAATGTGATAGAATGAGGGTTGAATTAAAAAAATGTTTTGTTATGGGTCATAAAACAACAACATAAAAAATCAATATTAAGGGTGCATACTCTACAAGTCTCAATGGCTTTATTAGAATTTGTAATACAGTTGAATGTCATTTATTATTGTGCATAGGCCTCAAAATACAGTTTTCATCTTCCATTATCAGTTTATAAGATAGTAAGACAATCAACAAAGTTATCCCGTAAAGTGTCTTTACAAAGTTTGTCACAAACTTTCTGCAAATACCCCAGTAACTGCTCAGAAATGCACTCCAAAGTCTGGCCTATTTTGCAGCTTCAAATACCTCATGGCCATATTGAGGCCGTTTTCCAGGCAAGGAATAGATTCATGTTTTCCTTTAAGATGACGGCATACAGTGAGCACACGACCGTGACAAGAGCCTCTCGTCTTCGGAGACAATAGCTCTATCATGATTGCAGACTGGTGACATCTCTGGGAAACCGTAAGGCCCTGAGCACACAAACACACACACCTCTTTAAACAGAACAATAACTGAAGGGCTCGACCTTCAAGACTAAATTCAGCAATACTAACATTTCCAGTTCAGAAAAGCTGTCAATTATATTAAACCAATAAACCCTCAGGTGTTCCAATTATATTTTCACCAACCCTCATATGTTGCATTTCTGCACACTTTCCAATGTGCACAAATCTTCTTCCAAACTATTATCTATCATAATAACATTCACTTGCCCTTCATTCCAGAATTAACACTCCGTACTTTCATTACAACCAAACTGCTTCACTATCTGATCAACCATATCATTTAAACAATAACAGCCCATCTTCTCATGCCCTACATATACAAAGACCATAAATATAACTTTAACAGTTTTCCTTTCTAAAATGCATTGCATATATGTATCCCCATTAAGTCCATACAAATAATTTACTTTAAATACACTAGGCCATCAGTTTAAAGGGTGTACTAGTATCTCAATTAAAACATGGCAAACATTAATAACACATACACATAAATGTGCTGCACTGGTATGAGATCAAGTGAGGCTGTACGGCTCAAGCATAGAGGGAAAGAATCCACACAAAGGCACTCGAAGAAATACACGGTAAACTACAGTTACAGCTAACCCTGAGAATAAGGCTCAGAATGAATGAGTACAGAGACCTCCATCAGTTAATGGCATTAGCTTAAAAACACCTGTACAAAAAAGGTAACAAAACCCTGAATTACCTCAGATTGGTGCATAGATAAAAACGGTCATTTTAAGATTATGTATATCATAGGCCATCACAGGCATTGAGATATTAGGCGCCTGCCATAGGAGAATGCTGGAATGGAACTTAACAGTTTATTATACAATATGTTGGCAGGAAAAAAGGGAATATTTAAAACAATAATGATTTTAAAAACAATAGATAGACTCAATTTACTAAATAATGCTGTTACAAATATTTTCTCATATTTTTGTCACAGAAACACATATAATAGAGGGTTTAAGTGCTTTGCTGATTTTCTTTAGTCATTCTCTAGGAGGAAGTACTGTGACCAATACAAACACATATTTGTGTAATCCAGGGCGTGTTGTACGTGTGTGTTGAGTCACATTTTTAAAGAGCCCACTAATGTGTCAATACCACACGAAAGGAGAGGATGTAAGTCAAAACACACACCCATACACCGATGGCATTCCAGTACTGAACCTTTTCAACAGAGACAGTCTCACAAGATGTTTTTGAATGAACAAGGTCAAATCATACAACCAGAACTCCCTCTGAAACTGAGACAGAGAATAAAGAATGACATCTTTCATTTAAGCAGAATTTAAAACCACTGAATGCCCTGCTGCTCTCAAGCGTGTCTTTTTTAAATACCTTTTTGTTACTTTAAGTGCAGTAATGGAATTAGTGTCTAGATTAATATGGGCTAAAATCTGCAGAATAATTACACTGATACTGAATGGAGATTAAAATAAAAAATATATTCAAATTAATAATTTAAAATCCAAAAATGACTGGAAAAACACAAATCTTGAGACAGGACAGCAACATAGATATTTAGATTCTCACTACTATAGTATTAATATTACACCAGATCTGGCCCTTTAGTGAAAAGATCATCTTTGGTCAACCAAAGGATGCTGAAAAAGAAGTAAGTTCTGGGGGAATGTCCTCAAGGACCAAAATTGTGATAAATGCTATCCGGTGCAAGTGCATTTCCCTTTAGGATCAGCATAAGTGGTCACTGTCGGCCGTGGCTGACATGTCCTCCTCAAAACGAAACCTCTTGGCATGTGGCGAGTCCAGAATGTTCTCTTTGTCCTCAGGATCCTCAGGTGGCGCTGACCACTTCCCCCCAAAACTCCTTTCCCGGGGAGTGCATGGGGTCGCAGGGATTGGATCAGAACCTGGAAAGTGGATCCACAGCCAGGGATGGGTCATGCAATCGGCTGCACTGGGACGATCCCTGAAAAAGGAGGGGGAGAATTTATGTCAAGGACTTTGATATGTGGTTAAGTGGAAACTAATCTGAAACTATCGTTAAGAACAGTAATAAAACCAAAGTACATTAATCAGTTTATAAAGTGCAAATGTAAAAGCTAAACTCTATATAGAAACAAACCTTTTTCTTTCTATTAATCCTAAACAGTCTATGTTAACCTAATTTATTCTCAATTGTTTTGTCTTTTCTACAATTGTGAATGCATGTTTGAAAACAAACGAAAAGAAAACGAAACCTGGACTTTATACTTTGTGATAACCAAGTGTTATACAATCTATGGGAATGGAGGAAGTCAATATCTGAAAACTTTTAGCCATAAAAGAGTGATCATTGGACAAGTTAATTTGTAAGCCAATTTATTTGTTTGCAATGACTTCATTTCTAAAACACTTAATTTGTAATGCATAATACAACCATATGACCCAGAATAATTATTGGAAGTGGGGAAGAATATTGCAAAAAACTTATTACGACTCTTTATTTATTATTTTGCAAAGTACAATGACTGAGCTAGGCAAACTTCACTTCACTTCCTCCAAGTGTCTGAAATGAGTCACTCACTCTGGTGCTTTGACCAGCAGTTTCTGGATGAAGTCGACAGCCAGCTCAGACACCCTGGAAAAGGCCTCTATGCTGTAGTCCACGTTCACCTGGGATACGTTTAGGAAGGTCTCCTGTTTATCCTCGCCAGCGAAGGGAGACTCTCCTGTCACCAGCATATAGGCGATCACACCCACACTCCTGAAGTCAACAGATACACAATCAGTTTAAAACCATCAACAAAACATCTATGAAGATGGATATTCCTTTAATAGCACAAAATTGTCTGACTTTGGTATCAAATTGACTTAAGATTTATTATTCAATTGATCAAAAGTGATAGTTAAGAAATAATATGTTATAACGTAACAAAAGATTTATATTTCAAAAGAAATGTAGTTTCTGTTCATCAAAGAAAAACGTGACATTATTTTCAACATTGAGAAGATATGTTTTTTGAGCACTAAATCAACATATTGTCATATTACTCAATGATTTCTGAAGGATCATGTGACACCGAAGACTGAAAAAAACACTGCTTTGCCTTCACAGGAAAAACGTTTAACTTTAATTCACAATATTACTCTTTAATGGTAGTGTATGGCTTTCAGATTGTTCTATTTTTGTCTTTACTTATTCTATACAGAATATAGTAGACAACAATTCTCAAAACCTCCCAACACATGAATTTCCACATACTGTGCATAACAAGAAAAATGTCTATTAACCATTGAAATTTTCATGACCTTCTACAAGTTTATTAATGTCCATGACATTTCCAAGTCTGGATATCAGCCAGTGGGAATCTTGTATATTGAAACACCTGATGAAAATGATTAAGACTCACCAGAGGTCTGTTGCTGTGGTGATTGGTTCATAATTCAGGATCTCAGGGGCTGCATGTATGATCAAAAGCAAAACAACTAAATACATAACTTTCAATGAGCATGAACTCTTCTGCTATAATGAGACCATGAACAGAGAAATATGTGTGGATTTGAAGATGAATGACACTGAATAAACCTTACCTACATACTCAGGGGTTCCCAGAATCTCTCTGAGCTCCCCAGCAGAGCCTAACCGCGGGCCAACCCAAAATCCACAATCTTTATATCCCCCAGTGGGCTCAGATTGGTCAAGAAGAATATTCTGGGCTGAATGAGAGAATATAGTCTCAATAAATACAACTATTTCAGAGACTAAGAATCAAATTCAACAAGATTGGATCAGGCAGATTATAGTTTAAAGGGCTGGAATGTCAGGACTAGTGATGCGCGGGTCGACTTGTAACTTGCGGGTCGGGTTGGAGGGGGAAGTAATTGTCACTTTATTTGCGGGGCGGGTCATTAATTATTTTTATTTCTTTTTTTTATCCATGTATGTTGCTTGCAATTTCCAGCCTATATTAAATATATGGGAATATCTATTTTCATTATTTGATAAGGTTATTTGATAAGGTTACAATGACGATTGCCGTAGCAACGTAACTTGCGTGAGGTTCCCAAACCTTTGGTGTCATGTGACACGTCACGGAAGCGGCGTGCCAAGCAGCTCCCGCCGCCAGCCTCGACAACAACAACGGAGAAACATAAGTGAAGATGGAAGACGAGGTGCAGGAGAAATTGAGGTCGGGAATATACATGATTAAAAGAAAAAAGGTCAGGCTGCTAAATCTAATGTTTGGGAGCGGTTCTTATAAGTACAGAAGTTGCAGGCTAGCAGGAGACAACAGTAGTCTCGGCTACCTGATGTGCAACTCGTGTGAAAAATATACAAACAAGTAGCGCCACAAAATGTCCACTTCCAGCATGTCAAGACATATTTGTGGGGGGTCTAAGAAATAAAAAAATGGTTTAGCCTATTAGATGAATACAAATGCTGCTTTGTAAATGTTGAAAATGTTTCATAATGGTTCATATTCATAATCGTCTGTTGTTGACAGTTTACAAGGCAATGTTTCCAAGCACTTTCAGGCTGAAATAAAGGCTATTTTCATTTATATTACAATGCCTAGAAGCTACTATGTCTATTAACGGTCGCGGGTGCGGGCGGGGCAGGTTGTAAAAATAGAGACAGTGGTGCGGTGTGGGCTGGGGCGGGCCAAATAATTTCATAAAAGCGGGACCTGCGGGTTGGAAAAAAAGCCGACCCGCGCATCACTAGTCAGGACAGAATGTGTTTAAGATGTTAAAAGCAGCCATGCAGCTAACCTTCAGGTCCAGGTGGACCACGCTGTTCTGGTGGAGTAGATGAACACCCTCAAGCATCTGTCTGATCAGACGGGTGATCTGACCTTCAGGAAGCAGCTCCTCTGACACACAGTGATCAAATATCTCTCCACCTGCCGCACTAAGACACACACACATTCAGGGTTATTCTTAGTACTGAACCCAGCGATCATTTTGTGAACAGGGCGATCATTTTTACTCACTATTCCAGCATTAGAACAAGGTCGTGATTCGGTCTCATATACGGCATACAGGTTCACCACACGAGGGTTGTTCTTCGCTGACTCTAGAACAGCAATCTCATGAATGACCTCCGCCCTGCAGTCGCGACCTCGTCGCCGCTTCTTGATGAACTTCGCAGCGAAGACTTTCCCTGTGGCCTTTTCCACACAGCGCTTCACCACTGCAAACTTCCCCCTGAAGGAGGCAAACAGAGAACACAGAGAATATAAGAGGGAGAAAGATTCAAATGAGTGCAATGAAAGCTAAATGTGACAAGTGGAACATTTTGAGAGATAAATAAAGTACCTACATTTTTAATATCCGTCACGACTCACACCCATAGCAGCTCTCGACATTCACACCAAAGCTTTTTCTGACACAGATAGTTATTAACTGAGTCAAACCCTCCATTAGATGTTCTCACCGTTTAATATCAGGTTAGATGACTGATGTGAGCCAGTCTTTACTTGAGAAACTGCAATTACTGTCACAGCATGAACAGGTGAGACATTAGGCCACAAGTAAAGCATATACTCAAAATCAATCCCACAATTCTTTGGACCAGACCATCACCTTTATAAACCATTTTGTTATAAATATCGAGATAGATCTTGGAACCAAGTCAAAGTAGACAATAAAATTCACAACATAAACACAAATTACCGGTCAAAGGTTTAGGCCTACATACTCACAAAGCCTGCATTTATTTGACAAAAAAAAAAAAACTTATATATAGATATATATATTGAATATTTTTCAATATATTTTCAAAATATAATTTATTTACTGTGATGGCAAAGCTGAATTTTCAGCAGCCATTACTCCAGTCTCAGTGTCACATGATCCTTTAGAAACTAAATCAAATCAAATATTAATTTTCAGTTGTGCAGCTTAATATTTTCTTCAGGGTTCTTTGATGAATAGAAAGTTCAAAAATAACATCATTTATTTGTTTAATAAACAGATATAATTAAACTAAAACATTTAATAATATTTTAATAAAAATTCACTTTTTATCAATTTAATATTTTCTTACTGATAGATGCATTCCTTTCTTTATAAAAAAAGTCAAAACTTTTGAACAATATATATATATATATATATATATATATATATATATATATATATATATATATATATATATAGTTCAAAAGTTTTGACTTTTTTTAGTCAATTACAATAATTGAAGTTTTATATATATATGGGTGGGTTTTCATTTTCTTTATCATTATATATATATATATATATATATATATATATATATATATATATATATATATATATGATAAAGAAAATGAAAACCCACCCATGAGTAGAATTCATATTCACTATTGATATTTTTATGATTTCTTAATATATTTACAGGTTTCTCTATCAGAAGTAAAAATTGACTTAACCAATAAACTCCATTCTCACTGGTTCAAATTCAAAACAAAATTGTTCTTGGAGCAACTTTGCAAGTCATCTTTTCATAAAACCCATATAAATATCACAGTATTCAAACTTTCTTTCCACAGAACTGACTTCCTCCACACACTGACAAGTTAAAACTAAAAGTGAACTGTGAAATGATTTCCTGTTAACAGCACAGCCGGTAGCATAAAAACAGCCCGAATATGGCTGTAAGCAAATGAAAGAAAGAGGAAGAGACCAATATTACTTCCTCTTTCTCAGTATTCACAGTACAATCTACAGCACAAGGACAACACCAAACTGGGTCTGGTTCCCACATGGGTTTCCTTCCTGCTAAAAGCTCCAAAGCCTTGCTGTAGAGCTTTAGTAATGACACACACACACAAATATTAGTCACAGTTCAGTGAGCAAGGCCTTTCCAATCCCGAATAATACAGAAGCAGGACAGACTCCAACTCAATACAGCAGACAACCTTCAGTCCTACTCACCCTGTGACAAAATAAACAAAATAAACCAAGAAAACCTCTATTCTAAAGTCTTTATATCTGCTTATAATCTGGGACCACAATACTTCCCAAAATGGTAATATATGATAAATATTAAATTAGCAATTAGATGAAATAACATAAAAATGAACGTTTCTATTTAGCAAAGATGCATTAAATTGGTCAAAAGTAGCAATAAATATGTTTACATTTACAATAATTTAGATTTCAAATAAATGCTGTTTGTTTGAACTTTATACTCAACGTTGAATCCTAAAAAAAATAATAATCAGGGTTTCCACAAATATATTAAGCAAAACAACTATTTTCAAAGATTGATAAGAAATATCAGAGGAATAAGTTCCATTGATTAACATACATTTTAAAATAAATTAAAAATTGTAAACTAGGCCTAAAATGATAAATATTCTAATATCATCCACGTATATTATAACGTGTAACGTTAGAGCAAAGATAAGACTAACAGGATATAAGAGGACAAAAACATGCTACAGTTCTGTATTCTGACAGTACATTTCTTATTTATCAGAAAAATATAACAGCCCAACCACATTCACGGACAACATACCGATACATATTTACATTACTGCACTGAGCATCAGTTCTGCAGTCACTGTATTGTTTATCAGCATTATATGAAGACATTATAACATTTTTGACAAGCATTTTAAGAAGTAAACAATTAAAGAGACACAGACGTCAGGTAAGTATATTTACACACCTGCCAAGTTCGTGGCTCATGTCAAAAACGGCGTCCAGAGGATCCGTGTGGATGTGAGTGTGGATCTCTGACAGCAGAACCGAGGATCCACTGCGACTGTCCAGTCTCCTCCGGGCCATCACCACCAGCGAGTGTCCAGTGAAGAGTGCAGACTGCTTTTATCACTTCAACAACACTCTGCTCATGTTCGGAGTCACCACCAGGAAAAAAGCACCCACTGCCACCGGCTTCTTGAAACGTTGAAACACCTTCAAAACGAGACTGTGGTTCGCGCCCCAGTTATCCAGAAAGTGTTGCCAATGAATGAATTCACTTAACGTGCTAGCTGAAGTGAGTTCAGTTGAGTTTAAACACGACAACTGATGCTAAGAGCATCTAGCTAGCGCAGATTAGCTCATTTAAGTTAGCCCTAAACGATTCCGCAAAACTCCTGGATTAAACTCTAACCTTTATTTATACGAACGAACATGGGGATCCGTCTCATTTTGTTCAAAATACAAACTGACGAACAGACAGCGCTTCCTTTCACGCAGGACAAAATCACGACACTAAGTTAGAACTGACACCCTCTTCCTCTTCTCACGGGAACAACAGCAGCTTTAGTTCAGCTGGCAAACTATCGGTAGCCTAATAAACCCTGAATGAAGCTGAACGAAGAGTAAACACGCTCGTCTGGCTAGTTCATGCTGAGGTAAATCGGTTTTGGATTCTGCGATTCAAATCTTGTCTTGTCCGGTGTTTCTTCGGTTTCAAATTCGGCTCTGATGCCAATACAGAAAAGTGAGGCACTACGTCACCACCCCCGTCATCATCACGGTCGTTAGAATTCGCCCATTGTATGAACGATAGATAGAACGATAGATAGAACGATAGAACGATAGATAGAACGATAGAACGATAGATAGAACGATAGATAGAACGATAGAACGATAGAACGATAGAACGATAGATAGATAGATAGATAGATAGATAGATAGATAGATAGATAGATAGATAGATAGATAGATAGATAGATAATATAGATAGATAGATAGATAGATAGATAGATAGATAGATAGATAGATAGATAGATAGATAGATAGATAGATAGAAGGCTGATACTATTTAAAAAATAAGTAAAACTTTTCACACGGGTAAGCGCTCTTAAAGTTAAACCACTTAGGTAAATATAGGCCACTCTCTTAAATTAGTGTTTGATAATAATTATATGTCAATTTTTTGGGGAAAATTGTAAAATTCCATAGGCTACTGATAAATAAAAAATAAAACGCCACGTGTAGCCTATCCAATGGTGTCTATCATGCATTCTTAAAATAAGGTTGTTTTAAATAGTAATGATTTTAGGCTATAGCCTAAAAAACAAAGTAGCCTAATTATTTAGTTTTACAGCAATTATTCTTGCTTTTATTTAAGTGTTCAGTGTTTGCTTATCTGTTTTGTTGATACTGTCATCAAATGTGAAATGCAGAGGAGCTGGAACTTTGCAGGTCTGCTTTAGATTTATTGTCCCTAGAAGACAACTGAACTGAAGTAGGCAACTGGACTTTAGTCCATGGAAATACAAACTCAATGAGTAAACTGACCGGTGGAGTATGATTGGCCAAGCTGAAAGATAAAATGTAAATCGTGGCTTTAACAACACTTCAGAAAGCTGCCTGTCCTGTGTCAAACTCAAGGGAAAAAGGTAGGCTAAGCTATTTGCAATAAAAAATGTGAATGTGTTAAAACATAAAAGAGTCCAGACAGCACTCAAATCTACTGGTACATTCAGTGCAAAATATAATTTAAACACAGGACAAGACTGACTTACATATATTACAGCTATATACAAAAATGGACACATCATGGAACTCATGCAGGTTCACATTTTCACCAACTGGTTTCAAGTGATGGCTCTTTCATCAGCATTACACAATCAGTGACCCACACAGTTTACATAACAGCTGATGTTTGAAAAGTATGGAAGTGATATTTTCTATTTCTCATTTACTTATTTCCCTAATCCCATCCCACCCCCATAGTAACAGCAACTTCTCATGCAAATTCAGATAATCTGGACTTGTTGTTTCACTAATTCCAGCATGCAATATCAAGCTATGACACAACGCCATCTAAGGGTCAAACTCAGGTACTGCTTCTTCGACCCTGCATGCAGTATTTTATCCAAAGATCCATTACATAGAGAAAGGAGCTGTTTTAGAGACAAATCTGGATCTGAACATTGGCCAGATCTGCATTTGTGTGGTGTGAATGCGTGATTTCAATGTATTGCTGTGTGTGTGTGTTTGTGAGGGCTTGTGGAGAGGACCACAGACGGAAACGGACATGTCTGTAAACGAGGGGTGCAACTTGTCACCCAAAAATGAGGAACTTTTCATCCATTATTTACGTTTAGCTTCGATCTGTAGTTACATTAAATGGAAATTCCTGCACTGAGATTGTTCCATGTCATATTTCCAAAACACTTCATACCACGTGTGCAGAGGGTGATACAGTCTGGTTTGCTACTCCCTACACATTCACAAATGTGTTTTTTCTTCACTGTTCTTTTTCCATAGCAGAAGAAACTTGTTAATCTGTTTTCACTGGTTTAACTACTCGGAGCCCTGTTTTTAAATTACTCCAGTGAACTGCACATATCACCGTGATATTAACTACACCCAACTAATAAAGATGATTTCAAGGCCACTGTTTGTGTCTGTCACCACAGTTTAGAACAATAGGTCTCCTTATGATTAACTCTAAGAACAAATCTACCATTCCTGATACACAAATATCTGTTGCACATTGCACATGGTGATCAGTGTTTATACATTCATATTTTTTGTTGTTGTTGTTGTTGTTTTTACATTTGGGGGTTGCATAAAAGGTTGAGAGGTGGATTTAAAAAAATGTGTGCATTATATAAAGTACTGAGTGTTAGTGTTTGTTAGTTAACCAGCGACCAAAGTGAATTACTACATTTAAAGTCCCCTGGAACAGTCTGGTGATAAATGTCTTGCTCAAGGGCACAAGAGGTGAAAGAGGAACTCTAGTTTCATGGATCATTCTTTCAGGATTTGAACCTAGGACGTTCAGGTTGCTATTCTACAACCACTACATTTGGTGCAAGGATCTCTATAAGAGAGTGCATGCTGTTTGTTTTCATGGGTTCAGTCTCTTAAAAGATGGCAAAAAGAATGCGTTTTCAGAACTGCAGCCAAGATCAATGTCATTTAGACCCTATTTAGCCAACCATAAGTGAAACCTCTGAAACCAAAAAGTCCTTTTTTAACTCACATTAATTTTCCATGACAAAGACCTGCATCAAAAATCAACTTTCAAAATCAGCTTTGCTCCTTTAAACCCTAAAGATATAGTTTTGACTTTTGAAAAAGCAGCTCAGTCAAGAACAAAAGGCAAAGACCTAAAATCCAGAACAAAATGTACTGGTCTAAACCAAAGTGAAGGCCAAAACCAGACAACAAAGATTCCAGCTCTGATTTCTGTGAATGCTAAAGGCCCAGGTATACTTAATTTTGCATTCCGCTCCATCTTCGAAGACCAATCAAAAGTATACTCCTTTGGCCGCGAGTTGCGAAAAGACACACTTGGCGATGTGCGCGACTATCTAGTGGAACTTCAAGATGCTCAGACTGCACATGCACTGCTGTACGCACACTGGTCCGCGTGGACACTACAATTGGGCTGTACCCTCCAGGATGATGAAAATGACATTATGCGGACAGTACGGTGAACTGTCTGCGAAACGGGACAGCCGAAAGTATACTTTGGGCTTAAGTCTCTTTGTGTGAAGAAGAATTGATTGCAGTTATCACAGGCTTTGAGTTCATACACTATAGAGCAGGAGTTGGCACATGCCCAATGAGTCATTTGATGGCATATATTCCAGTTCTGTAGACTTTGTCAAAAAGATTATGTAATTGTCTGATGACCAAGGTTGTAGTGAAGAGTGAGGGATGAAAATAAAGTTTGTATGGTGAGTCAAAAAATAAAAAAAAAAATAAAAAAAATCAGTAGCACTTTTGCTGTGATGGGAGCTCACTCCAGACCAAAGGTGCTGGTCTCCTCCACAGCAGTGAGCATCTTCTCGTAGAGCATGGAGAAAGAGGGGTAAGGAGGGAGATCCAGGCGGTTAAAGCAGGTGTGAGCCCTATACAAACATATAAAGACAACATGGCATTAACTGATTGAACATCAGTGTAGGATAATGTATAACAGTCACAGTAAGGTGTGTGTGTGTGACACACTAAACATAAAAAGCTCAGACATACCGTGGGAGGGAGGTCACTTTGCCCCATTTCTCCACACAGAATCGACGTGGGCCGTTACTGCCCCTCAGGGAGGCAAAGCCCTCATAGGGAACACTGGAAGTGCCTGTAACAAACTGAAGGAAGCAGAGCACATTTTGACTTGGCTAATTTCACTGATCTACCAGAAGAATTTTGGTTTAAATGGGAGCTCAGATAAGAATACAAAGTGTTAAAGGTTTTGTTTTACACTATATGAGCTCACTACTGTAAGTGAAAAATGTGTATTGGTTCATGCATTTCCAAGGAGTGACAAACCCTCAGCTTTAGCTAAGCTTTATGAGGTTATGTTTATGAAAGTCTCTTGCTCAGCATTGAACAGCATTTACTTGATATAGAATTGTTCTTCAAAAGTCACTTTTTATCAATTGAATGCATCCTTGCTGAATAAAAGTATTCATCTCTTATAAAAAAAATACTTTCTTATAAAAAATGTAAAAAAATTGAATGGTAGTAGTATCTGACCCATGTTGATGTTAGTGAGATCTGAGTGTACCTGAAGGAGTCGTAGTCTCTGTTCATTATTGAAACGCTCCACTGCTGCCCAGAACCACCGAATCACTATGTGGTTGTCATGATAACCTTCAAAGGCAGAGATGAGAAAAAAGTCACATTATCATATTCTGCTGTAACATTTTTACACATTCTGTGATATTCTTGCCTGGAAACAACACCCGAATCTGTTTCAGTAAAAAATACCTCCTCTGTATTCTGTATTGCTTCTCCAGTCGGATAAGTCAATCTCTGCTGTTCCAGCAATGACCAGCTCCAGCTCTCGGGCATCAAACACTGAGACAAGTCGGACGTCCACCACCTGCACAATCACATGGTCTCAAATGAACGGAGTTAAAGCAGCACTATACAGGTTTCTTTTTAACCTTAACTGAATAGCTTCAGAGTTATTGCAATGGTAATATGACTTTTTTCGGGATTAATGTTGGGCGTTGCCTGTGAGCGGAAAAAACACACTAGCAACTTTGAGCCGGCGGGCCGCAGCATCAGGAAGTGTCGCGTGATATCAGGTTCTCGCGATGTCACAGCCCATTCTTACCCCAAGCCGTCACCTAACTGACGCCTTGGAAAGCATTTTGACCATGATTCAATATCTGACGCTTCAGGCGCCCTTTAGGCGCGTCAGTTAGATGACGCCCTAGGATCGCGCTGTAACCCTACCCCTACCCCAGACCTAAACCTACCCGCGCTCATCTAACTGACGCTTTTCCTTTAGCAGTCAGTCAGATGACGTCATTGGATCGCGTCATGTAACTGGCGCTAAAGGGCGAACTGAAAGCGTCGCATATTGAAGCATGGTCAAAAGGTGACGCCTTAGGGTGAGAATGCGTTGGATGTCATGAATTGCTTTACGGCAAGAAAGATCTGCTAAAATGAGCATCAAACAGAAATAACCCGGTGCCGTATATATGTGGTGTTCGAGGTGCATACAATAAAGACTGCCGACAGTTCAACAGGGCACAGATCTTAAAGGGGCCACACCTTATTTCCACTCGTTACAGCTTCCATCCTACTGAAAGGTACCGTATACAGGGGGAAGGGATTAGGCCGTGAATGCAGAGACATCTCTGTGTGAGTGCTTTTACGACAGTACAAGTACTCCACAGCGACTCTAGGGGTCACAGTTTGACAAAAACGGAAATCCTGCATGGTGCTGCTTTAAACTAGAAGTCATTAATCTTCACAGATTCAGACAACATCATACCTCATAGAATCCTCGCACAAGACTCTCGGTCTGCTGGGCCACACCTCTCTCAATCCTCCACTTCACCATGCGTTCAATGTACTCTTTCTTGTTCTTGTCTGACACAGCAATGCCAGACCCACCCGGCTTCAGCTCACGCTCTGTAATCTGACATAAATAATCATCCAGTTCACTCTAAGTTTATATAACTTTACAATGAATAGGCTAACAAACTTAAATACATTTTACATTTCTGATTTACATTTCTGGTTGCTAAGGTGTTGCTAGCGTGGTTTGGGTGATTGTTAGGGTGTTGCTAACGTGTTCTGAGCTGTTGCTAGGACATTTGCTCATCCAAATACCATACTCTCACGTGTTTATGATGTTCAGATTAGGATATCTTTTAGGAATAATATAAGGATTAATAACAACGATGCTTGCCTTAGCAAACACCACTAACAGTGGACCAGTTTTGTTATTACAAATAATGGCATTTAGAAATGTTGCTTTAAGATTAACTGAAATAAATAAATAAAAAGCTGTATTACTAGTTACTGTACTAAAATTACTCAAACTGAAATAAAAACAAAGCTAGAAACAATATCGTTTTAATGGCAATAGCACATAAAATTACTAAAACGTAAATGAAAGCTTAACATATACATATATAAAAATGCAAAAAATATTATAATTAATAATAAATAATCTGAATAATTTAAAAACACTATAATAGTGCAAAAATAACATGTTGATGACATGGTACTCTTGCTAGGGTTTAGGACTTTTCTAGATACAGAATAGTCATAAAATATTTACCATCAAATATTGAGAGATCAGCTAAATCCCATTTTAGCACTCTACTGAACTCACACATATTTTGTGTAGGGTGTTCTCATGTTTTATGGGGAGACACCATAGACAAAATATTTTTTTGTAATGTACAAACTATATCCAATAATCCTAAACAAAGATCCCAAAAAATGTAGGGTATACCTGAACCACACAAACACACACAAACAAACATGAGCCATTCGGACCTGTCCAAACACTTCCTCATTGACAGTGAAGGTGAGGTCCAGCATATCCTCAATGTCATTGTCTTTCATCCACTGCAGACTCTGATGAAACTCCTCATCCAGAAACTCTAGATCACTCAAATCACATGGGCTACAAAGAGAAATACATTTTATAAAATGTGACAGAATTATACAACAACTGGAATTTCATTCAAAAGTCTGGCGTAGTTCAGTCAAGAAAAAGAGAAAGCTGTGATACAGTTCATGAAGCAAATATGAATCATCCTTCAGTGCTCAATGTAAAGACTCACATGCTGAAGAAGGCCTTTGTAGAAGGGTCGGGTGAAGACGCATCCAACAGGTACTGATGAATTAGAGCAAGACCCAGAATGCGTCTGCTGAACCGGAACCTAAAAAACACAACAAAAGTCTAAAAATGCCCTTTGAACATTGATTGAGAATGAAATCCATCCATTCATCCATCGGCTGATTACCACTCGTGATGGTTGTCCACAAAGGCTGACATTGGGCTGATCTGCACAGTGTAAGTGTCATTAGCTGAGTATTCAAATAGTCCATAGTATGGGTTAAACAGCTCTCGGGAAACCAGGAAGAAGAACTCTCTGGATGGACCACTATAGTCCAATCTGAAGAAGAAAAACATGAATATTTAATGCACTAATCATTTCAAATCAATGCACACATATATGTAATAATGCAGTGATTTGGTTTAAATTACAAAATGTAAAGTGATATAACTAAAGGGGCATTTTCATTTGAATTAAGTTTTGAGATGAACACACCTGTTGTAATGTAGAGATTTCACATGATCTCAAATTATTATACAGGTCAAAATAATTAGAAACATTTTTCACTTTGATAGAAAATATGTAGGCTATACCAACCCTTCTTCTCTAACAAAGCTGACATAAAGCCTGCTCCTCTGGAGGTCTCTTGCGGGAATAACACATGATCTGATTGAAAGCGTCCTCCAGCAGGTGATCTCTTCTGATTATTAACCTAGAAAGTGATGGAAACCATATCAGGACATAAATATTCTAGAGAAGGACAGATGAACATAATCATAACAAAAGTGCCTCCATATTTTGGATTAGTGCTGACAGTTTGAATTGACATTGTGACACACCATTATTGTTCCACTACAAAGATCTAAAACAAATTCAAGTGAGTTTTAGAAACAACCAAGTATTTAATATCTACAATTTTTATTTCTTGGTAGAAGTTTTGAACTTCTTTTTACTTAAGGTTTTACTTATTTTAAATATTATTAAAAATATGTTCTAAGAATGATTTGCTAACATTCCCATTAAGTTATAAAAAGGTTCTTTTTGAACGTTCTCTTGAACATTTAAAACATTTTTCTCTTTTTTTAATATAAAGAAAGTTTGGAAACATTACCATTTTAAAAGTTTTTGAAAGAAGTCTATTATGCTCATCAAGGCTACATTTATTTAATTTTAAAAAATACAGTAAAAACAGTAATATTGTAAAATAATATTACAAATTAGAAATAACTGTTTTCTATTTGAATATATTTAAAAAGTAATTTATTCCTAATTCCTGTAATGCAAAGCTGAATTTTCAGAATCATCACTCCAGATCCTTCAGAAATCATTCAAATATTCAAAGAAGAAAAATCGATGATTATTATTATTATTATTATTATTATTATTATTATTATCAATGCTGAAAACAGTTGTGCTGCTAAACATTCTTAACAAGGATCCTGTGACACTGAAGACTGGAATAATGATGATGAAATACATTGCATTTTTAAATGTATTAAAATAGAAAACAAATAATTATTTTAAAATGTAATAATATTTCACAAGATTCCTTTTTACTGTATTTTTGATTAATTAATGCAGCCTTGGTAAGCATTACATTTCTTTTAACAACACTTTGACAGGTACTGTATTTATTTTAAAACCCCTTTCTCTTGGTTATGCAAACATTAAGGGGACATTCCATTTTATCATTTTGCAAACATAATGGAAACATTTCAGATTGTTCAGAGAACATTCAAAAGTAACAAGTATAAAAAACATTTCTTACATGAATGTCTATCTAAAACGTTTCAATGAAAATGATGTATAAAAAAAGGTTTTTGTGCTCATGTTTTGAGAACATTAAATCAGATAACTTGAACATGAAAGAACATTCTGTTAATGTTACTGGTGGAATAACTTTGAGAGAGTTTTGCCAAAAAGTTAGCCAAAGTTCTGAGAATGTCCCCTGTTAGCTGGGTAGTCTCAATTAGACAGGATTTCAATGCTTTTAACCAACCACTGAACTGCACACTCAAGATTAGGGATAGAAGAAGAGTGAACATTAACCTGCTTGTTGAATAGAAGATATAATAGTAGATAATTATTTCTATTTCCTCAAAAATAAAAAAATTAAATGGGACTTACTTCACTTTCCCCGGCCCCTGCCCGCAGCCCTTCGTCTCCAATTTGCGGTAGAAGTTTCTTGAGTTTGGCCTCAAAATCCGCTTGTAAGGTGCAGGGGGCTCGAGCATTGGCCCGTGGAGTTCCTATGAGCAAGATAATATGTGAATAACTGGAATGAAAACTGAGATGAAACAAACTTGGCAAATCTAGTATCCACAATGCAAGGCTCTTCCAACATTTAAAAGCATATATTATAACCAGAAGAACTGTTTTAAACATGCGTTATCAGGTAAACATTCAAATTAGTCCACAGGGTCTTTTAATTCTCATTATTTAGTCTTGTAATGGAGGACACAAGGCAGGAAAAAGGGGGGGGAAGGAAATTATTTATTTAGATGCGAGTCTGGGTCATGTGACCTCTCACCAGGGGAGCTCTGTGGGGAGGCATGACAGTAGCTGGAGAGCAGTAAGGCATTGGGCGGCACATACGACATCACTTCCTCTTCAAACAGGCTGCAAGGAGAGAGGGCCAGGTAACAGGTGTGTCTGTGTATCTCAAGTCCAGCTAGGTGTGTAAAGTCAGGCAATCATAAAAATATACACCGCTTTTTTTTCTTTTTTTTTATACATATAAACTACCATTTATGTTTGGGGTCTGAAGATATGTTTAATATGTTTTAAATCAAGGCTACACTACATATACACTACAAAACAAAAATTTTAAATCCCTGTTTTGTAGAAACTGTGATATTTTTTTCCAGGATCCTTTTATGAACAGAAAGAACAGAATTTATTTTAAATAGAACTCTTTCGTAACAAATTAAGTGTCTTTACAGTAACTTGTGATCAATTTAAGGCTTCTTTGTGGAAAGAAGTATTACTTTCTTTTTTTTAAATCATACTCATTTTGAAATGGTAGTGTACTGTACATACACACTCAAATGCATGCTGATCTCAGGCAAAGGGAAACAGGCAGGCACACGGTTAGCTGTAATTAAACATGTTGCAAAAGGTGCACACACTGAACCTGAGCAACATAACCAGGTCTGCATCACTAGACAGTCGGGTCAACCCAGCTGGCCCCTCATTTGCGGATGAATTGGACCTCTCTCTGAAAAAAAAAAAAAAAAAAAAGGATAAAACATGTGAAAAACTTTTAGCATGTAGCATGACGATTATAAACAACTACAGCACAATCTCTTAAGGTGCAGTACAAAATTCTGAGCTCTCTGTTGCCATCTGTGGATGAAACATAAAACTGCAGAAATATGTACCCTAAGGGAGTGGTTTCTCACGAGCTCTGGCTGCCTTTCCTGCAGAATCTCAAAAATGTTGGGTTGTGGCAGAAAGGCGACAATCTTCTCATTATAAGCTGTAAAAACACAGATGTGTAATGTATCTATACTCATGTGATGAAATGTCAGGTGTGTAAATGTGAGCGTACTCACCCACAGGCACCATGTCCTGGTACTGACTATTTCTTGATGACCGGCCCTGGACAGGAGGACTCGGAGAGCGAGAAGTCATCTGCTACCTGAAACATCAGAGGAGGTTTCACAATTTCATAGAGTAATTTCCTAATGACAGTGCCGCCATTTGAGTTTATTAGATGGAAGAAAACAATAGACAGCACATTAAAAAGACGTGCAAGACTAATGAGATGGGTAGAGATACCCAATACAAATGGAGAAAAATAGAAACAACGCAACTGACAAAATGACAAAACATTATCTCTTAATTTTACTCTACAATATCATTCAAAAGTTTGAGTTTGGGTATGTTTTTGAAAAGAAGTCTCTTGAATGCTTACCAAGTCTATATTTGTTTGATCAAAAACTCAGTAAAACAGTAATATTGCAAAATATTTTCTATTTTAATATATTTTAAAACATTTTCCTGTGATGGCAAAGCAGACTTTTTTTTTTTTTGCACAAGAAAAAACAGACAGATATTAAAACACAATACATATGGATTATGCAGGAGAGGCAAGAAACCCCCAAGGGCTTATAATAAAGCCTCTCCTTTTGATTTTTTCAATTCATATACACCAAACTATTATAATAAATAACAACAATCATCACAATAATAACAGACAATTATAAACAACACATATAGACCATTTCACAAGATGTAAACAACACTGGTCCAGCAGCACTTCCTGTTTCAGTTTTTTAACACTACATAAAAGCTGGGATAAAATACAACCAACAGAACATTTAAAACTGAATCAAAAAGTTAAACAAACATCTTTAAGATGTTTTCTTTACATGTGAAATAAAGAAAACTGTTACAAACTGAAACAGGAAGTGTTTCTGGACCAGTGTTGTTTACATCTTGTGAAATGGTCTATAAATCATATTGATTCCCAAACTTTTGAATGGAAGTGTTTGGTATGTATGTGGTTAGTGCACAATGTATGACTGAAATATGTACCATATGTACCTCTCCTGCACTGTGGCTGCGTTGTCGGGACAGGTGCTGTCGATGAACTAGCAGGCCGCTGGACCGGGAGTTCTGTAAGGGCAGCCGCGGGTCAATAAACGTTGTGGCACGACAGTTATGATCCACAAAGAAGGCCTGTGATGCAAAAACACATAAACAGGCTTTGAGCAAACAGCTGTCAATGAAACACAAAACTAATGAGCCCTTACGAATGAATAAGAAAAGAATTTGTTCATTGTTTCCTGTCAGATACACTAATTGGACAACAAGTAGACTACCAGACTGCCCTACATGAACATACTCACTCAGATTTCAGTTTCTGTCTGTACAGTTTGTTCTGTCAGGTCTAAGGCCCCTAAGACAGAATAAGAGCACAGTTACAAAAGGAGAAATCACACACACACACCTTTCCAGTTTGGTCATGTTTCATCTCCCAGCCCCGTGGAAGCTCCAGCTGCTTGTTGGAGAACAGATTGAGGAAGTTTACCAGGTCCCAGTTGTGCTGGTACCGCTTGGAAGTGTTGGGTGTCCAGTCGAACTTTACTGATCATGTGCTTCAGACATGTGTTACTAGTGAACATGCGATAGGCACTCTGAAAGGGAAATAAAGAGAGATCTAATCAGGAAATGGGTCAAAATTATTGCATGCCTCTCTGAATATTTCATTCTCATTGGATACTTGACCTGTAGCAAAATGCCAAGGCTAATTTCATAGCAATTTAGAATAGCAAATTGTCAACATTTTGCACTCAAAACACAGCTACTGAACACAGTAAAAATGATCTGAGAGGACTTCTGTACTTGAAAATAAACAGTAGAGCATTAAACCCTTGCTAGAAGCTCAGAAGTCCTTATTTAAAGCAATATGATGAAAACATTGCTCAGATAAACTACTCTATGTAAGAGATACAAAGACATGTCATTTCATGAGACAGTTCTTAAAATAGTGTTAGACATTTTACAATGTAGTTAAATATTGCTAAGTAGTCCCAAAAAAGCTTTTACTTGGATTAATAATAATAATATTATACATTAAAATTGTAATAGTGCTGCAGCATCCGTCTTGTTGCTAGGCAGTGTTATGTTCTAATAGAAGTAAGATCATCATTCAGTTAAAAATATTTCATGTCCCTGTATTTTTTTTTTTTTTTGGAAAGTACAGTAGCCATGTAATAAGCTGGATAATGTTGAGTCCGTTGTAATTACTTTAAAAGGTTGTAAAAGATTTTGCACTTGCCATCTGGGTTTGTTTTGTTACAGAGCCACGCATTTGACACAGGAAAGAAAAAATACGAATTTGCTCCAATGACTCATTAATTCATTTTATTATTTTATTCAATCGTTACTAATTCATTCCCTCTGTTAAATTTAGTTGTGGCCAAATTTGATCTAAAATGAGAGAATATTTGGCCACAATCATGTTTTTCCCACATGCAATGTGCGGGGCTCACTGAGTTTTGTGATAATGGCCGATGATTTAGTTTCAGGTGTGCGTGTGAAGCACTGATATCTGTGTCTCTGTGTGCTTTAGCTCAGCAGGATTAGAATGCCAGAACAGAGAAGAAGTCTGGACTGGAGAGGAACTTTGCACCAGGAGACTGAAGCAGCAAAGCCAGACGGAGACGTGAGCTGGCCTGACCCATAAAGCCGTCCCGCCGGTATTCTACATGAGAACAGACACATCAACAAACACAGACTGAACAACAACCTCTCATTCTGCCAATCTGCTCAGCCTCAGTCAACTTCCATTCACCTCAGCATAGCATTCCTTCACTTTCCCAGACACTATAATCTGTAGTTCTTACTTTGATTGACAGCTTACCAGAGATGGAGTGGGACAGCAGATCTGTTTCTTCAGGAGGAAGATCATCCACTCTCGGTTCCTCAGACCTTTCGCTGGTCATTGTCCTTCGAATACTCTGATACCTGCCAGAAAGAAAATACAGCAATCACACTTTCGATTATGCATTAACCCTCCTACTGTATATCGTACTATACACCTTTCATATTCGAAGGTCAGTTTTGATCCAGTGGAACTTGACGAGCATATAAAACAGTCATAACTTAATATGTTTCAAATAAAACCATATTGTTTCTGATCAGTAACTTCTCATTAATAATAATAATAATACATTTTATTTATTTGCCGCCTTTCTGGACACTCAAGGTCGCCTAATGAGTGAATGTCCACAATTGTTATCATTTTTCAATATTCCTGAGCTCTAACCTGCGGTTGAGTTGCTCCATCTGCTGTATGGAGCTGGAGCGGGTCAGACCCTGTGGGGCAGGTGGGCCAGTGGGTCTCTGCCACGTGGTGGTGCGATTCACGTGATCCACAAAGAAGATACGGCCATGGCTGTCAATACGAGCCTCCCAGTCTGAGAAAAGAAAGGTTGGAAATGAGAATGGAGAGTAGGATGTAATGTTTGCCTAAAATAATTTGGCGAAATTGCCTTTTCAAACAAACACACATAAGCAAAGTATCTACAGACACATAAACAACAGCAAAAGCACATGCGGATGTACAGAAACACATACACACACTCACTGGGAGGTAAGGGCTCGTCCCACACGCTGGTATCTGTGGACGTCTTGTCTCACAGATGGCAGGGAACTAACACGCTGGTCTCCATTTATCTGAGGGACACCTGTGCAACATTTTACATACAGAATCAGGATGTATTTCCAAACTTATATTTTATTCATTTTTCATTTAAAATGAATTGTCACGTGAAGGCCAGCTCAATGGTTCAGTGAATACCTGATTCTGATTCGGTCTCGGTAACAAAGGTCTCAGAATCCCCAGATTCTCCGTCACCTGATGGCATTAACTCCTCCTCTTCCTCGTCCTCCTGTGACACACCTGCTGTTGCCTCCAGGCTCCACCTTCTGGACATTGTGTCCTCTGTCACATCTTCACATTCCTCCTCCTCATTGGCTGATGGTTCTGGTTTTGGAGCATCCCTCACTTGCTCATTAGTTGGGTGGGTTGCTTCAGCAGTCTCAGCAACTTCATAAATCGTGGGTGGATCATCTGAAAGATCTTCTCCCCTGGGTCAATGGCTGCCTCTGCCCCCTGTTCTGCCTTCTATAAAGATCAGGTTCATACAGAAAGATTATCTTTACCTCTCTCTGCTTGTATTAGCAGCAAACATTTCAGTTCCAGTGCAATAGCCAGTTGGATTGATGATTATTTTTCCCTACCTATTAATTTAATCATAACATACATACAATATAATACAATACAGTAATATAATGTACAATACAAAGCAGTTCACAGATTTCTATTTCTATTCATATGATTTTTAATTTTTAATTTAGATTTTTAGCGCATATACAAAAATATCAGGTGATTAAACAGTCCTGATATCATAAAAAAATATGTGAATTAATCAAAATGAAATATTATGGAGTTTGTCACAATCTTTTATTAATATTTCTTTAAAAGTCACGTGGTGCCTTCCAACATAGAGAAAATGGAGAAATTTTTTTTTAGGAAATTTGTCCTTTTTATGATAAGGCATGCTAGAAAAAAATATATTTTAAAATACACATTCAAAGTGTAAATAAATATGTTATTACTTTTTATTTCATGGTTACAAAACATGACAGTTGTGGTCTTTAAACTGATTTTTTTTTTTTCAGTTAAAAAAAAACCCACAGCGATCAACGATCTAAAAACAAGTTAAATTGTATTATTATTTATACACAATCAGTATTTATTTATTTTTATGTTTTCGGTATTCACTTCAATTTTAGTTTGTTTTAGTAATTTGTTATGTGCTTTTGTCATTTTTATTCATTACTTTTTTAATGATTTGAAACATTTTATCAATTTTAAAATTAATCTATTTATTTTTAATATTTTATCAATTTATGATTTTTTTTTTAATGAAAACTATTTTATTATTTTTAGCTAACAATGACAACACTGCTTTAAACTAGATTTATAAAAGATCTGGACACTCTTATATTGTATGTCATTGACCCATTTAAATTGCAAAATGTTCCTTTCAGTACATTTTCAACTGACCTGGGAAGCAGATGTAGGGACTGGGCAGCAGTCAGATGCCATTGAAGAAATATCAACTTCAGTTGCCAGCTCTTCACTGGGTGCCAGTCCATCATCTTCCTCCTCTGCCTCCACTTCCTCTTCCTCTTTCCTCTTGCCTCTCCATCAAACTGGCAGTTTCCACCTCAGGGGCGACTGAACTCGGCATGACCTCAGGCTCAGGAGGCACCTCTGCTTCTATATTCAGAGCCTCTATTTCAGACTCCAGCCCAGCATCTTCTGGGGGTTCCTCTTCAGATCCTTCACACACAGGTTGTGTAATTGGTGATTTTGGAGGTGGTCGTTAGTCCTTGAAACACCATTAAATGTTGGATGCGTGACTTCCGTAACAGCGGACTTCTCTTCATCTTCATCAGAGTCAATGTGCAGCATAGCGCTGAGGCGCGTGTGTGTGGGAAAGCTGGATCGCAGTTTGGGAGATGCTGCCCAAAAGGCCTATCGCCTGGGCCCTTAGGGGCCTCGATGGAATCAAGCTGC
Organism: Hybognathus amarus; assembly: GCA_030378365.1. Taxonomy (NCBI): domain Eukaryota; kingdom Metazoa; phylum Chordata; class Actinopteri; order Cypriniformes; family Leuciscidae; genus Hybognathus; species Hybognathus amarus. Next base: position 30,061 of record JAQIUQ010000572.1, read on the forward strand.
TCACTGAAGGAACCCTGGAGCAGGTCTGGGGAAGAAGGGGCCTCATCATCCAGGGTGGCTCCAGTACATTTCGGTATCTGGGGATGGTATGCTGCTGCCTTCCCCATTTTCTATGGGAACCCAGGGAGCCAGTGGGTGAAGGGCCTGCTGATGGGACCTGGAGAGGACGGGGCAGCTCTTCATCATCTGAAGGAGTTCCAGGAGCTCCATTGAGGGCTGTTGCCCCCAGAATCTGTCTCATGGGAGACATCTATGAGAGGTGGGTACAAGTTTTTTCAAATCCATTTGAAATTAGTAGCTATAAGCTGAGCCAGACCAAATGTGTTTGCATGTGATCTCACCATCTTGGCCTATAGATGTGATATCCACTTTAAAGTGCATTTGACCGCTCACATGATCAGTGGGCAAACGACGGCATAGAGAGAAGCTCAGTGATTGGTTCCTGTAGCCATATAAACATGAATTAATTGACACACATAAACAATCATTCAAAGGTTTGGGGTCAGTAAGATTTGTTACTGAAGAAGTCTCTATGCTCACTAAGGCTTAATTTATTTTATCAAAAATACAGTACAAAAGCAATACAGATAGTAAAAAATATGTACTGAAAAGTAATGAATTATTATTACAATTTGAAATAGCTGTTTTCTATATGGTTATATTTTTAATATATAATTGAATATGAATTTCCAGTCTTATACTCCAGTCTTCAGTGTCACATGATCCTTCAGAAATCATTCTAATATGCTGATTGAAAACAGTTATTTATTTGAAAGATAAATCTTTTGTAACATTATTAATGGCTTTTTCTGTCACTATTGATCAATTTAATCCAATAAAGCATCCTTGCTGAACAAAAGTACCAACTTCAAAAATGTATTAACCCCAAGTATTGAACAGTAGTGTATTACTGATCATACATTGTGGTGCGGAGACGGTCAGATAAGACATTGTTATGACACTCACCCTGACGCATGTCTCTCCAGCAGCATCTGCACCGGAATGTTCAACTGACCCAGGAAGCGTTTAATAATTGGTCGACTTTTAGCAAACTTGTCTTTAATCTCAATCACTAATATGTCTGTCATAAGAGCCACAAAAGTGTGTTTCTACATGGAAAAGCAAAGAGAGAATTGGAAAACAAACACATCGTCAACTTTCAGTTCATGACTGTGAACAAGAATGTGTGTGTGTGTGTGTGTGTCACCTCTCCATGCCACACAGGATTAGTAGTGTTAGTTGTAATGCCGGATCGTCTCTCTGGCCATGATGGGAAAAGGTCGGAAAGCAACTTCTCTTGCCTGGATGAATGCTCATTTTTAAATAAGGGTCTGGGTTAAAAAACATCCCCTTCTTCAGCCCCACAGCCCGGATATCTAAAACAAACAACAGTCTAATTAGTAATAACTGCAGTAATTAATAAACCGCACGGATACATCTATGGAGTAGGATAACATCATAAGTCATTGACATTTAGTTGAATCCTCTTAGTCTCTTACACACCTGACAGGGTAAAGCTGACCAATTTTCGACTGCTCTCTGAAAGCTTGTTGTCCTTCATCTTGTCCGTCGACCTAGAAGATTATCGTTGACTATGAGTGGCTACACCTATAGCCTTCTTCTGAACATAGACTTACAGTGACACATAATAATTATTAATAATAAGTATCTTAGTTTATCATTCATAATTTCTCACTGTAATCATCCTGCATCCTCAGGTTTGACACAGAAATATACTGTCCAGATTATCTGGCTACAATGTGTTTTAATAGAGTAGAAACTCTACAGGAAGGCATGTGTCGAAGGAGAGAGTTCCCATATGATTTCTCTACATCCATCCAATGACATGATAAATGGCCTTCACTTATGGGAACTGAAAATATCCGACCTCCAAATATATTGTGAGGCTGCAGTCAAATAAGTTGGCCATTTAGCACTTAGCACCTCATAGACTGTGTAACCTTTACCAATCATAGTCTGACCTGTAGTGAACAAGACAGCTACAGTAACGTTACTGTTTATAATATCATCTGCTAGTAAACATGTTCAATATTCCACAGATAGTGTGAGCCACTAAAACCTGTATCATGACGACAATTGTTTTTGAATTAAAAACAGTAAAAAACATGTTTGAAAAAAAGAAAATACACCATTTAAAAGCTTGGGTCATAAAAACACTAAAAAAGAACAAATTATACTATCTATTATATTAGCGCCCACACCAATGGGCGATATTGCATGCTGCAGTTTTGCTTGAACTATTTAAAGCAGGGTGGATTCTGATTGGCTTTCTCGTTTTTATAATTTATTAGTAAGAAAAAATTGTTTTGAAAAAGTGATTCCAACTATATTGTTGCTATTATCGTTATAATTGTTGTGTGGACTATTCTATTTAGAATGATTTTTAGAACGATATCTTTATCATCCTTGGTGTGAACGGGCCTTAAAAAAAGTAATATTGTGAAACTCTTATATATATATATATATATATATATATATATTTTTTTTTTTAGATAGATTCTTTGATTAATATAAAGTTCAAAAGAACAGCGTTTATTTGAAATAAAAATACATTTTTAAAATATGAAAAAAAAATTAACATTATAAATACATTTCTATAATTTTGATCAATTTAGTGCATCATTGATAAATAAAGTATTAATTTATTTAAAAAATAAATAAATCTTACTGACCCAAACATTTGAATGGTTGTGTTCCATGATGATATTCGTATAATGGAAACGATCTGTAAACCAAGGTGTAAACATTGTGTTGTTTACCTCATCACACAATGCAATGTGCTTGACCTTCTATTTCCAGTAATGTATCACCAGAAGTGTTTTATTATATCTTGTATGATTTATTTTTTGATCAGACTAACAACTTTACACTAGATTGGATAAAAAAAAAAAGCCAAGCATATCATGTGTTTTTGTGAGCTATCATGCTGTCTATTTACACAGCAATAATATCTGCTGTTGACACACACATCCACTGACCGAGGCTCTGGGGTTCTTGACTGTGATGCAGGGAGTTGTGGCTCTCAGCGCACCACTGACTCCATGGTAGTATTTAAAAACAGATCCTTGTCTCAGCTAGAAGAGATAACCAGAAGAGTGCCATTAAAAAATCTACCCAGCATATTTGTATAGAGTCAGCATGATATTTTATAACAAAAAGAAAATTACATATCATATTTATAACTGTAGGAATTAACATGTCTGAGCATCAATAATTTAAAAGTACATTCCATTACAAAAGTATGTATCTCTACTTTTGTCTAACCTCCTAGTCCATGAGATATTTTTAACATCAAGTTGTGTCTCTCACCTTCAAGGAAGTACGACCCTGCCTCCAGCCTCCAGACAATGTGACCACACTGTGTGCCGTTAACCCCACGGTTCTTGCAGTCCCACATGTTTGATGGACAGGTCTCATCTGAAAAAAAAACAAGTTTCTAACAGTTTATATAATCTTTTTTGGACATTTTCAAGGTGGCAAATGGGTGGGACAGGAGCAGGGGTGGACAGTAACAAAGTGTATGTACTGTACTTACTGTAGGTACACTTTTGGAATATCTGTACTCTACTTTGTTATTTTTTTCTGGAAACTTTTTACTTCAAACTTCACTACATTTGAAAGACAAATATGGTACTTTTTACTCCACTACAATTCTGTCAACGTCCTTGAGTAGAAAGTAGTAACAGCAGGGTTGATGTCAGAACCCAACTGATGTTGGTTACTGACGTCAACCCGATTCTCACTTTCAACCACAATACAACGTCTGTCCAACGATGGATAATGTCTATCTGGCGTTGGATTCTGACATCAACCTCATTTTCATTTTCAACGTTGGGTTTGGTCTTCTAAATGTGAAGTTTGTCATTGTTTTGGAGCACTGGCTTATAAGGCTATATTCATACTAAAAGCCCAAAAAGTTTAAATATGCCACTATTTGAGGGAACAGCCATTTAGGTGTCCGAAACCATCGTGGACGTTATTGGGTGCACTTATTCAATCTCACATTCAATCCCACTACTGGAACTGTGTTCTAGAAATAAATTTGATATTAATATGAGGGTAGGCAGGCATAGATTCAGAGGCAAAGTACTGGTATTACACAATGCAACAATACTAAAACAATGCATTGACATTTACTGTAGATACTTTTAAAAGCAAGTATGTCTGTACTTTTACTGTACTTTTAAATCTGTCTTTACAACTTTCACTCATCACAGAGTAATATTTGACCAGTAGTATCTGTACTTTCACTCAAGTAAGGAAGTTGTGTACTTTGTCCACCACCTCTGCACAGGAGGTAAACCCAATTAGCAGAACAGTGCTTCACAAGGATGACACAATTTACAAGCAGAGAATCTACAGTGGCTCTGCAAATTGCATTGCACAGCATTAGTCATTCTAATGAACAAGTGGGAGAGATTACATAGAGGCCATTACTGAATGTTTGCTTAGTCATTGAAACCTAGAGCCCCCAAGAGATAAGAAGACCCTTGAGCAGGTAAAGAAGTTTTGCTGGCCTTCAAGTCGATGGTTAGTGGCTTTGTGCCCAGATGTATCACTTTGCTCCAGTCTCATATTTTTACATGACAGTGAGAATTGTGATCTTAGTGTTTGAGGATGAGGACTGAAGGGCACAGAGGGTGATTGGATCATTCTGCCATCATCTAGTAAACATGCCTAACAGCATGTCTAGTAGAGTCCTGCTGCTTTTAATTTAATTTTGTACTATATTGTGTTTCTCTGTTGTAGTCTGTACTTTTGTGAGCAATTTTTAAACTTTGTATCACACCATAACAAAGATATTAAAGTGTTAGTTCACCCAAGTATGACATTTCTGTCATTAATTACTGACCCTCATATCGTTCCAAACCCATAAGACCTTCATTCATCTTCAGAACACAAATTAAGATATTTTTGCCTTCTGACTTCCACATAGACTGCAACTTTTATATATAAATATATATATATATATATATATATATATATATATATATATATATATATATATATATATATATATATATATATATATATATATATATATATATATATATATATATATATATATATATATATATAAACTGGTTCCCAGTATGTATGCTGGCCAGACAAAATATCACTGGTTGTGTTTGTTGCCCCTTTTGAGTCATGTGGAATCATGTGTGGTTAACATCTCTTTCTCTAAATATGTGTCTATTGAGTGTTACCCTCATGTGCATGATAAAATGTTTTGAAAGCCATCTGCATGTTACAAGATGTCGTCTCCTTTTAAGACTACAAACCCACAGCTTGGCACATTATCACAATCAACAATACTAAATATATAAAAACAGATAAATTCATGATTAAATAAAATGAGGACATGGATATCTAAACATGACAAAATCAGTTTGAATTCATACAACATGACTGGATTAAATCAAGCCATCATAGTGACCCTTTTGAATTTTGGTCTAAATCCAATGCACATGGCAGCTTTGTTCGGTTATGGGTAGGTTTAGGTCTGGGTAGGGTTAGGGTTAGACCACAAGGAGGTGCCTTCTGGCCCATATACATCTGTCGTCTCATATTGACGCTAAAGGGTGCCATGTGCGTTGGATATAGACGAAATGTCAAAAGCGTCAGTATATGACGCCTTGGGATGAGAACGAGCTGGTTAATTGCACTAAAAAAGTTTTTTATTTGTGTAAGGCAGAGCAAGCAGACTGGATCATATCAGCAAAACCCAGACCTGGAATTTAGATCACAATAACACCAAGCCTTACCTATGTGGTACAGGCCAATCCAGTCTGTGGCATCCACCTCTTCTTTGATATCCCATGAGATGACCAAGTTCTGGCCACGGCCCATAGTGAACTCTAAAGTAGAAGCTGTGAGTGAGGATCGCCCTTGAGAACTGACCAGGTCTGTATCACTGTTGGCTCTGAGGAGTCCAACTCCAGCCTGCTCGGCCCCACCGCGCTCGGCTAAGCTCCGAAGGTTGTCCGGGCTGAGTGTGTGCCGCACATTTGGACTCCGCCTACGACCTGCAGTCTCCCGTGTGGCCAGGCTGATCCCCGCCCTGAGGCGCCATGCCTGACGCCGGGTTGGAGCGGGGCCTGGACGGGAGAACTGCTGTGGCGAGAGAGGGGCGAATGGTGGCAACTGTGTGGAAGCACGTCTATGGACTGGATGTGTTTGAATGGGGATTTGAGGAAAAGGCCGGAATGATCGAGAACCTTGACCTGAATAATAGCTGGATAAGACCTGGCCTGAACTGTAATTATCTGGACACATAGGTCAAGGACCAGATAGAAACTCTTCTGGCCTGTCGTCTGTTAGAGCACTTGGCTATGATAATGGATATTGACCTGAACGGTTTGAGAATAAGGGATTTAATTAATCTTTAATGAATCTAAAAGAGCTTACTTATTTCAAATTGATTGGCCATTATGGGTTCCAGCTAGCAAAGACAATACTCCTCGGCTTCTAAGAAAATATCGTCTAAACAATCTTTTATTGTTATCGATAAACACACAATGAAGAAGAGTATCTAAGTGTCTTTAGAACCTAAGAAATAAGTGTGAGGAATAGGAAAGTGCTGTGGGAAGTGTGGGAAATGGTAAGGGAAATGACAAAGAGACAGAGAGAGGAACAAAGAAAGAGAAATGTCAGTAAAGAGAAAGTCCCATACAGTCCTGAACAGTTTCATGTTCAGTCATTAATATCACAGACATAAGTTTCATGAGCCTTAAGTAAACATAACTTACTACATTTTGATCACTGAAATGATAACACTTTCAGTTCAGTGTTCAGGCCGATTCAGAGAGTTAAAGAGTTAGTTCACCCAAAATGAAAATTCTGTCAGTATTTACTCACCCTCATGTTGTTCCAAACCTCTATGTGTTTATTTGTTCTGATGAACACATAGGAAGATATTTGGAAGAATGTTTTAATCAAACAGATCTTAATCCCCGTTGACTACCATAGTCTGTTTTTTTCCTACCATGGTAGTCAATGGGGACTGAGATCTGTTTAATTAAAACATTCTTACAAATATCTTCCTTTGTGTTCAGCAGAACAAATAAACACAAGGTTTGGAACAAAATGAGGCTGAGTAAATACTGACAGAATTTTCATTTTTGGGTGAACTAACCATTTAATTGCAATGTCGTTTTTGTATTATTTATGTAGGCCTGTTTATAATGATATATTTAGAGTATTTTTTTATATTTTAAATAAGCTTATATTTGTGTATTTTCATTTTAGTTATTTTTGTGATTTCTACTACCAAATTTCGTTTCTATATTGCTTTAATACATCAGCCAATGAACATTTTTTTCATTTTTTTAAATGTTTAGTTTAAGTTTTTCATCTAATATTTATTTTGTATTTTACTATGACTTTATTTCAGTTAAGTTAACAATAATAACACTGGTTAATTCAGTGAAGGATTCATCAAAATTCCAGTAACACCTGAGTTCAACAGAAACAGTTCATAGGAGAAATTTGTTCATAAATTGATGTTTGAATTGAACTGGTTGCAGTACACTGAGATGTGTTCCCCATACAACGATATAACTCATTTACTAACATACCATACAATGCACCAATGAAGACACTAACCAAATAATGGTCTAGACACCATACAGTTTTGATTTTTTTTTTATTAAAAGTGTGCCCCACAAATACACTCATGATCATTTGACAGGTCTTCAGTTCCAAAGGCACCTCAGGTAAAAATAGGACCAGTGGGAGGATTAGTGGATGTCATTTCTTTGCACTCAGCAGCATCTTTAGTTTTTCAAAACATTCCAGATCAGCCATCCTCCTTATACCTCATGAATAACAGACATGGGCAGCTGGGAAAATTAATGTCATAAAACTTTTCCAGATTTCAAAAGAGTGTTACTAAAAAGACTAATTTTTTTGAGCATTATAATGTTTGATCATGTATTACTGATTTAGTGTATTATTGTAGAAACTAAATAATATAGCTGGTTATACAAACATTTAAACTCACACTCTAAATGTGAACTAAATTATTCACCAATTCTGACCAAGGAAGAATTCCAAAAGTCCAAATGTGGATCACTGCATTGTGCGTGTAATACGTGCAGTGGCCGTTTGCCACACTTTGAATTAGAAGTCTTACACTGCAGAATGACAATGTATTGCATGTCTGAAAAATGCTTGAGTGAGCGTGCATGTGTGTATGAGCGAATTACAGGAGGTGAGGTCAGCACAGAGAGTTTCTGCAGTGTTTGCATGCGGATGACACCTGATCTTACAGTCCATTAAATAGTAAATGAGGTCTGTGTTCACCTATGCATGAATTCAGTGTTTGCTATCACTATACAGGACCCCTCTGTGCGGAGGTTACTGCAGTCTTTACTTGACATAACGGGCACCTTGGGGAGCTGGCACAGAGAATGGCACAGGAGTGTTACTGTTCCACTCTCTACACATTCACACACACATGCAACTGCACACTACGGCCAGAGTAACAGACCTTGTATTTTGCAAGCATTTAAAGCACAATTCTTTAATGAACATAAGTCTGCGACTTTCAGGCTCATCAGCAAAGTCCCAGCTTCTTCTGGAAAGATTGATAACATTTTCTTGTATGGATCAGTACCCATTTTTAACAAATGCCTATAATGTGTTAAAGACTTTTTATTTATTTGTACCCCTAAGTGGTTTCTTGCAACTGGTTGCAGGCAATGAACTGCAGGGGTCTTTCTTATTTGTCACAGATAATGTTCAAATATAGTCAAACATTCACTCTGCCAATTGCATCTGAAAATGTGATGCAGCATTATGAAAATGACGGGGAGTACTGCAGCGTCAGCATTAAATATATCAAAATCAGGCGCAAATTATGCAGTGGCTTTCAGAGGGTTTTCTTTTTAAGGGGTATCTATAGTTTGTTTTATACACATACAGTTTATTTTACACATATTCTTATACAACTACTTTAGCACATTTTATCTAAATGTATGCCAATGCAATATATTTTTAAATATAGCATATTGATGCAAGATATATAACTAAACCAAATATATAACCTAATATAACAACCCAAACATACTGATACTGATCTCAAAAGAAAAATCGAGATCAGCGTTCTGTTGCTATGGTTACCTCCTCACGCGAACGCGACATCATTTAGCGTTTATTTGCTATAAAAACACACTAATTAACTTAATATATAACTTTTGAAGCTACAATTTGATTGAAACGTAGTCTATGTGGTTTAATTTTATGCAAAAAGCACACGCAAGACACTTGCATTGGATCATGGATGAGGAATTTCCGTGTTTTATTGAATAGTCCATCCAATTTCATTTTACCAATCTGTTTATCGAAATAAATTTGACTAAACATTGGTCTATCTATACTGTCGAAATGATCATATGGTTTATTGTGCAATGCAACCTATTTATCAAAAAATGGTTTTATTATCATGAATTAGGGCAGGCTAATCAGCAGGTGAAGCCCATGCGCGCACACAAGCTCCACAGATCCGTGACATATCCTCACGACAGCATGCAGCAGCGCTATCGGATAACACGGGGAATTCCCTTCGTCATGTATTCACACACCATGATCTGCAGATATTCAGCAATGCAGCATTAACGCAACCGCTCATCACCAGATAACGTATTTCAACCACAGACTCAGCCCCGCTAATGCACCTTTATTACATCTAGAAATATATTTCCGCGCTAAAATGCGTGATATTCAAAATAAACTCAATCACAAGATGCAGTGGTGCGTTAGGACTGCTGAATCATAAAACATTTGATGTTAAAATATCGGTTGCATAGCCTACAGCATGCATCAAAACACCGATTGTGTAACCGCGTAGCCTACCTGCGCATCAACGCGATGTGTCCATGGAAACGCCAACATAATCCGAGGCGCAAAAGCGAGTAACGTGCTTTAATAATAATATTTTACAGCTATTTCCTCAGATTTGCCTTCACAGCGAGGCGTCGATCCACTCAGGGCCTCCTCATCCAATGAAGAGATATTTTGTCGTTTACCCGAACCAGAAATCACGACTGAGGGGACAGTTCCCTTCTGCACAGGTTGACATATGAGCTATAACATCCTGGATAACAGCCAGATCTATCTGTTCCTGAAGATCTGTGAAATTAGGCTATAGCAGAAAACGGCGTTCGGTTTCCCTGTGGTCGTGACCACCCGGCTCGGTCCGTCTTCATGTCAGTCCCCGCAGCGCATGCAGCGGTGGTAATAAAGCAGTTATAAGGCGCTGCGCCCGTGAACTCATGACGTCGCTTTCTAGCTTGTTTACAATTTTTAATTCTGAAGTGGCGTTTAGTGTGATGATACAATGAAGTGGTACAACAATAAGATTGTGTAACTTATATCACACAAATAACCAGGGCAGCGTTTCCCAAAAGCATCGTAGGCCTGTGTGCGTGTGTGTGAGCGCGCGCGCGCGCGCGGGCGTATGCCTATATTAGTGTGGTTTTGGTGGGATTAAGAGGATATTAATGTTAAAAATGAACCAGAAGAAAAACATGATTTAAGAGTTAATAGTAACAATATACAAAGTTATATTGTACGACTTTTTTTCTATAAATAAATTGATTAAATGTAAACTATTTTGTAATGAATAAGATTACATTTATTTCATTGAACATGTAAAAATTATGCTTATTCTTATGCTCTATACTTAATTCTCTTTGCTTATCCTTGGCATTGTCATTATCATTTATATTCCCTGGGTACCACTTTTGCTATTTTACTTTATATATATTTTGGTCTTTGCTGATAATTATTCTCTAACACATTCTCTAGTCCTCCATCTCTCTCACCTATTTGTTGTTGTTGTTGTTGTTGTTTACTTTATAAATCCAAGGATTTTAAGAGCCATTGCCCCCTGCAAAAATGTACACAACTGTGAGGGGGTATGAGCAGTAGTACTTGGCATAAATGTTTTATAATAACCTATATAATGCACAAAAATAAACAAGAACTATTGTTACAATGAATATTGTTACAGTTACAATAAACAAGGAATGCTTAAAATAAGAAATATATTTAGGTGCCATTAATGTTTACAGTTATTTTGTTATTTACATGGTGAAGTGCAATAGAATGTGAAAAACATTTAAAATACTACAAAAATATTACACAATACTCTGTAATTCCGTATACGCTGAACTTGGATCAGGCATAGTTAAAACGATGGATATGTGCTCTACTCCTTTTTGCTGCTTTCATTAAAGATTTTTAATACTTAATTTTATTAAAAGTATTATTTCAAATTTGCACATGCGTTTTCTTCATGAACCACAGGGATTTGTAGGCTTCTTCAGGAACCACAGGGATTTGTAATGGGCTACAATGCAAATTCTCTCTTAAAGACAGTAAATAGTGACTGTTTTTAAACATTTACATTTGTGGATGAAAAATGTACCCAAGATAATTAAAGTGTTTAAAAGCATTTCATAGTTTTTGTCTTTCATTATAATTCCTAATGTGATGTTATCTCTAGTGAAACTGGAGAGAGACTGGAGATAAGGCTCAACCCAATGATACATGTCACACCAGAATGTGTTGCTGTGAGAGCAGGAGAAAAACAAATGATCCGTGGTCTGAATCACAGAATATACATAGTTAGCTCTAAGTTAAATCTACGTGAGAGGTTTCAGCGCAATAGCGCGTGAGTTTTCAACCCCATTTCCTGTTTACCGTGCATGGCGTCGACGTCATTGCTGTGCCACTAACCAATGAGAAGCTTTTTGGGCGGGACTGCACATGCAGCCCCGCCCTAGTGCGGCCCCGCCTCGATTCGACGTCATCACTTTGTCACTAACCAATGAGAATTGTTATGGGTGGAGCTACACGTGTAGCCCCACCCCAGGTGCAGCCCCACCCCGATCTGCAGGCTGCAGCCAGGTGTACTTGACTAAATCCCCTTCTCCCACTCACACACACACTCCTCATCCCATTCATTCTGTATGATAATAATTCTACTATTAATAACAACAAGCTGGTTCCTTGATTAGTAGTACGCTAAATCTCTTTAACCTGCTTTCAGATGGAGCGGCATTTACCACAAAGTCAAGTCAAGTCGAAGAGCCACAGTTAACTGACAAAGAGCCGCAGTTAACTGACAAGCTGAGCCATAACACATTAATATCGCGGAAATATCGCCAGCGATAATTTATGCGATATGGCTCAGCTTGTCAGTCTAACTATGGCTCTTTGCACACAGCAAAAACTGTTAAATTACCACTCTTGGGAGTATGAGTCCACTCTCAAATCCACAATGTGTCTGTCTGTGTAAAATGCACGCACACACGACTTGTTTAAATAGCAACATTTATGTTGTGAATAAATAACAATTAATTGTTGTTGTACCAGCAATATTTCCAAGTTTTGTTTTTCACTGTAGAAATTTCAGATGTCATGATTTGCCTAATGCAAAGGCCTACCGGCACCTTTTCCCCACTTCAAGCACTGTACAGTAGCTAGGCTATGTACTTTTTCTTCACAAAATAGAGTAGCCTACATAGGCTACTTATGGCGTAGCATAAGTAAATGAATTGGGACGCATAAAATGCAAATGAAAAAAAAATTAAAAATGGAAACCAGACATTCATTTTTTTGTTTTTCCAGTTACATTATCAATGTAGTTGCCTTTTTCTCCCTTTTTCAATTTTACTTTTGCTAAATTGTGACTTCAGAAACAAACATTTGAATTAATGAAATCTAACTGATTTTTTAAATTTTCGTCTTGCTTTTTCGTCCAAAAACTGCTATGTCGTTTTTTGTCTAAAACCTACTTTTGCGAACTAGTCCCTGTTTTTTTGCCCAATCGGGACCAAACCAGTCTAGGCCTATTCTCTGGACTCTCTAGATAAATAATTATCGAAAAAAAGTTGAAATTTTGCATTTGGTTGGCTATAACAGGGTCATTTAGAATGTGGTCCCTGGCAAAAATACAGCCAAAAGCCAATAAATCCCCCCCAAAAAAGTCACAACTTCACAAAAATTGATGAGCATGTGTCTTAACATGGTTAGGAAGCATGCAAAGTTTTGTGAGGATTGGATCATAGGTGGCGCTATAATCGTCAAGCACGTTTCAGCACGAAGTGCTGAAAACCTATTGTATTTGCTAGAAAGAAAAAAAAATCTAAAAGTACTAAATTGCACATAACTCCTAGACCGTTTGAGCTAGAATCATGAACAAGATGTATATCTCCGATTTCCATTTTGGGGACCATGGCGCCCGCTCTAGGCCACACGCAAGGGGATCCTCGGGCGGGCGCCATGGTCGGATGGACGGATGGATTAATTAAATTTATTTTTTTACCTTCGGCCCTTCATTCCTCCGGCCCTTCGTTCCTCCGGCCCTCCAGTCCTCCGGCCCTCCCGTCCTCCGGCCCTCCCGTCCTCCGGCCCTCCCGTCCTCCGGCCCTCCCGTCCTCCGGCCCTCCCGTCCTCCGGCCCTCCCATTTTATCCAACAGCGAAAAAGACTAAAGAAGAGGAAGAAGAAGACTAAAGTCATAATGTGTTGTTTTTTTATGAATGAATCTACAGCACTGAGGCTACACAGAGATCCGGCTTGAGCAGGAACCATCAGAACGTTTCCCTCCACAGGAACAGCCGTAGCTGGAGAAAACTGCAGAGACACCAACACGAGAGTAGGACACACACCCACATTCCCAAATTGAAAAATAGCCACATCATACAGTACATGGTTCTGGAAACACAGAATCTGCACTGCTGGAGCCATATCGACGCTGACAGACAATCTGGGAAACATCAGAACAAGATAAAGAACTGACCAACCACAAGACAAGAAAATAAAGCATCACTCACTTGGCACAGGACTCAACTTTTAGTCCCATAACTGCAACGCTGTAGGTCTGCGGTGTGTTTACAGTCACGTCAGACTTGGGCAAAACTAAACCAGAAACAAAGCGCTTTAGGTTAAGGCCTCAGATCTGTCATTGAACTGCACATACACAAAAACTTAACGAATTTTTTACCTCAAAAACTTGGGAGACTTCTCGGTCAGCAATAAAAGCCTTTAGTGTGTACATCCCCATCCGAGCCTCTGGGTTTAACTCAGAAAGCTCCAATATCAGCTCCGTTGAGGAAACATTTGTCCACTGACCAATCCGGTTATTATCTTTGTCCTATTAAAACAAATTAACAGCTCAGAGAAAATCTGCAAAGAAAGAAAAGTGCAAAAAGCTGCATTGGCTCCATTCAAAGTCTTACACCGAAGCAAACTCACCTGCACCACGAGCAGACTACTGCAAGACAGACAGGAATAATAAACATTTAAAAGCAGTCATTGAAGTTGAAATTTCTGCATCTTAAAAGAACCTGCATTTAATTTGCTTTTAATTTATGGTCGGAACACTCAAAATGGTGAAACATCTGGTCTTACCATTTGATCAAAAGGCACAAATTTGGGATCCATGGAGACAACTCTGAAATTAACTGCAAAGACACCAACAAACTCACATATATTGCATAATGCATTTGAAGATGATAGCTTCAACCAAGGGTCATTCACAGCTCACCTGTTTGTCCTGGATTGTAAATAAGTTTGTCTGTTTGGATGAAGGTCAAAGGTAACGGCTGAACATGATTTTGCTCTCTTCAGTCGCTTTGAACACCTTCCCTTGAACAAAGAGGAAGATGGCCAGCAGAGAAACTTTGGATTTCCAGCCCACACTCAATATCCAACATACACACACAAACACAGTGGGAAAAAAAATTAACCACACCCACATTATAACCACAGCCAACCCCTCCCGTTCAGTGATCCAATAAAAAAGAAAATACACAAACTACTTACATACAAAATATTTTACACTTGTAAAACAAAAGTAGGGGAAGCAACTCTGAAACGGTAGTTTGACAAGCTACTCATAAGTTAAAGTAGTTTAACTACAGTCAAGCTACCCGTTTAGAAAAGTAGTTAGCTACACTACAAGTTACAATCAAAAAGTAGCTAGCTACACTGAAACTACTTTTGCTTTTTGAACAACATATATTATAAATAACTGAATAAGTGTCTGAGGAATGTTTTAAGTAAAATATTTAGTGTTTAAAACAAGGCAATGCAATTGCGATTTCAAAGAGTATTGTTTTATTACACAAAACACTAAAATATCTCTAACTGTTTGTCAAAAGTGCAACAAATAGCCTACAACATTGCAAGAACAAAATATACATCCAACGTAAATTGCATGTAGAACATTTTCTCAATGTAGCTTTTGCTCGCGCTACACCGCTACTTGCTGCAAACAGTAGTTAGCCACTGGAAAAGCTACACTGTTTAAAAAGCAACTGAGCTACTGAAAAAAATTAGTTAAGTTAGTAGCTACGCTACTTGTAGTTAACTACTCCCAACACAGAGTACATATTCATAAACCACTGTGCTAAGTTACACATCGTCACTCGCCTTATGAGAATGCAGACACTTACGAAACAACACACTCAAAACATAGCCTACAAGCAATTCAGTCTCCCGTTAACCAAGAAAACTCTTTAAAATACGGAAACTTACCTGGCGCAAGGGCCAGTGCACACCAGAGAGAAAACCAGAGGATGTATCTCCTGCCAACCACAAATATGCTAACGTAAATATCTCAGGACCCATTGTGACGCATACCTGGCAAACAAACCACTCACATTTTTATTTTCCCTCAACTGGGCACTAGGCTCACAGATTTGGGCGGCAGTGTTGCCAACTATTTTCAAATGAAAGTAGCTAACGCCTTCCCCAAAAGTCGCTAAATGTTGCTAGATGACGTCATTTAGCATATTCGTGACGTCATCGCGTCGTACTTGCGTTTCGGTTGCCTAATGTGTTCTCTATAAATTAATGCTCAGCTCACATATTGTATTTAATATATTATAATATAATATAGACGAATGTAAATTAAAGCTGTTCTCATTTCCTATTTATTTTTGTCACACAAAACAAGTGATATATAGTGAAAGTGAATGACAAAAAACGTAATACAGCAAGCACAAGAAAAGAAAGGAAACTAAATTGTTTAAATAAAAAACATTATTATTTAAAGAGAGCAGATAAGTGATAGGTCCGTCACCGTGGGTGGGAAAACACTGCTCATTCACCTGTCAGTGGCGTTCAACAGATGATCTGCTCCTCTCAGCCATTCACTAAACAGGGTAACTTTAGACGTAGAGTGAATGACCGTAGGGAGAAAACAAAAAGTCTGGGTCTGAAAAGTCGCTAAAAATAGCGACTCATTTACGCGATTGTTTTGCAGTTTGTACGTGGATGAGAACATCTCCTGCTCTGTCTGTCTACAGCTGGGAGGGGCTGCTGCGCGAGGACTGGGCCACCTGTGGGTGATTTGGGACGGGGTGGGACCCACGGCAGCACTCGCTGCTCGTTGAGATGAGGAAAAACGATATGTGATTTCACGTCAGAGAGTCTCCAAAAGTCTCTAATAACACCAGAAAAGGTCGCTAGATTTGTCGCTGAGTCGCTTTTTGAAAAATTGTCGCTAGGGGGGTCTGAATACTCGCTAAATATAGCGACAAAGTCGCTAAGTTGGCAACACTGTTGGGCGGGGGTGATCAGCGCGAGCGAGATGCATGCCGGTTAGAAATGTGTCCGAGAAAGGTCCGCCCATGGGTCCGCCTGGCTCTGATGTCATGCCGACGTATGTCAAAAAACTCTCGCGAGCGCAAGGCGCACCTGTCGGATTCTGCAGTCGCGCGCAGCTCTCCACCGACTGCGCTGATCAAAAGCATGATGGGAAACGACTTGCTGACGACACAGCTCAATGTTCATTGGTTTAAACAACCGTGATGTATTTTTCTCTTTTAACATGTTTGATTTTAAAACTCTGATATCATGTTTTATGTTTATACATATTTGTTATGGGTGAATAAACTCTCTGACAGTGCCATATGGATTATTATGTGATGTCAAATATGATATTTTTATATGATATTTTTATTAAAACAATATAAAAACACATTATTAGTCTGTATTAAAGAAAAAAATATAGATAAACACATATTTGGAATGTAATTAAATATCAAGTACTTTGAGTGTCTTGTTCATTATATCTATTTTCATATAAAAGCAACAGAACTTAAAATTACATCCAGTTTATTAGCAACACGTGCACGAGCGTGAATCCTGTGAATCCCGCGATATCAGACTTTGATCTCACAGGTGTCTTTAAAATACACATTCTTCATTGAACAAAACTTATTAAAATATGTTCTGTCAGTGTTGAAACCTCTGGTATATGCATTAGAGACACATTTCTATTCCATAAATCTTCTGTTTGATGTGACTGTAGCACTTAACTCTGCTCTGTTGAGGACAGCATTTGTATTCATATCCTGTGGTTTATTCTGAACACTCAAAGACCCTCTTTCTTGATCTCACTCCAAACTCGTGCGTTCACATTAATTCTGGCCCATAAATGAGCTGATTTAAGTATGAATGGAGAGGTGTACCATTCAGTGAAGCGGAACAGTGCATCAGATATTAGAATGCATTGTGAATAAATTGTTGTCTGTCTTTCAACTGAGATGAAAGAAAACTTCTACCTCTCTGTCTAAACCCAGTCAAAAGTTGTTTTGGCAGCTTCAGTGGCCAAGTCTCAGCAGGACTAACAGCCATCTGTTAGAGGAAAAAAAATGCTAAATATCAGTAAATGTGACTAATTAACAGGAATTAAAATGCTACCGACAATATTTGTGAGGGATTTTTCTAGGAATTACTAACACCACCCACTTTTTAAAGGGACTTAAGGGACTGGCTTAATGACAGCACCCAGACCTTAAGACAAAAATGGAGGAGAGCAGAGGTTAGAAAATAAAAGAAAATAAAAAATAACCTTAACTTCACACACACACACACACACACACACACACACACACACACACACACACACACACACACACACACACACACACACACACACACACACACACACACACACACACACACACACACACACACACACACACACACACACACACACACACACACACACACACACACACACACACACACACACACACACACACACACACACACACACACACACACACACACACACACACACACACACACACACACACACACACACACACACACACACACACACACACACAAACAACAAACACACAACACACACACACACACACACACACACACACACACACACACACACACACACACACACACACACACACACACACACACACACACACACACACACACACACACACACAAATAGCTTGAAACCAACTCACCGTAAACAATTTTATTGGAACTGCATGAGTGCTCAAATTGCACATATTTTGGGGTAAAATAAAATTAAGATATATAAACACTACAAGCCACTGACTCCACAACACATTATTTGCAACCTGAGAATATTCAGTTTGTTATTTCACCATATACAAAATATTAAATAGGCAAATACCTTGTTATCCTGCACAGTCTGTAACAATCTTATTACAAAACAGGTCCACAACATCTGACACATTCTAGCATGTCTGTATATTAAATAACAATAAAAGATGTTCCAGAAATAAGCATAAATAATAATAATAATAATAATAATCACCATATTAATAAAACAATGTATCACAGCCAACGCTGCTGTTTGGCCAAACAGGTGCAAGCCAATGATGTTAAATCAGCCCGACTGCCGTAGAAGTGCTATATGTTAGCATACATGTGCTAACAGACAGTGCTTCATCACAAATCAGTATAAATAGGCTTTGACAAATGTTTATTTACACTCTCGCAGTTTAGTTACCGCACATGAGTGAAATACGTTCATTACAAAAGTACCACAAACCAAGCAAAACAGCACTATAATCACACTTGTATTACCTTACATGTCTTAGTAAACATTTTGCAATATTATGTTTTAGTGAGCAATTTACAACTGCTGATTTATGCTTTCACTTTAAAATATTACAAATGTAAATATCTATTATTCAGCTTTAAAATGAGACGCGTAATATCAACTTCGTACAATAGATATATAAACCTCTCCATTAAATAAAACAGATGAGTCACTGTAATGAGTGAGTCACTGCAACTATAATAAAGCAAAACAACATTTAGGTTCATGAGGCAGTGAGCTGCATTTTATAAAAAAAAATAATCAAAGTCAAAACAGTCACAGCTAAACGTGAAGCCCATCTGAGACCCCACTCAAAACTAACAGAAATACTGAATTTGTGTTTCTCACACAGAACATTACTGTGGGACGTGCAGGCTTGCAGGCTTATGTACCCTCCAATCACATTTGTTTTTAAAGGTTGATTATTGTTCGACTGACATAAAAATAAAAATATAAAATTTAACATGTAAAAAACTGATCAATAATGTAATTTTAATTTTTAATTGTCAATCAATCTTAACATTTTTTTTATTTAAAAATGCAGTTTTAGTCTACTCCAATTTAATGTTTAGTGATCAGTGATATCAGTTATGTGATCAGAAACGCAGTAAAAACAGTAATAGTGTGAAATATTTTTTATATTAAAATGTAATTTATTTACATGAAGTAGCAATTATTATAATCTGCAATGTCACATGATCCTTCAGAAATGATTGTAATATGTTGATTTGGTGCTCAAGAAACATATCGTATTACCAATGTTGAAAAAGGCCAATGTTGCCAATAATTTTTTTTAAGAAAATAATTGAACAACATTTCATTCAGCAAGTATGCATTCAGTTGATCAAAAGTGAAAACTTTCTATTCATCAAAGAATCCTGAAATAAAAATGTAAAAAACTGTTTTCAACATGGATAATAATCACATGTTTTTGGAGCATAAAATCATCATATTAGAGTGATTTGTGAAGGATTATGTGACACTGAAGTACTTGGAGTAACTGATGCTGAAAATTCAGCTTTTTTTCAGAGGAATAAATTACATTTTAATATATATTAACACAAAAAAGTCATTTTAAATTGTCATAATATTTCACAATATTACTGTGTTTTTTGTGTATTTTCTATCAAAAAATGCAGCCTTGGTGAGCAGAAGAGACTTCTTTTTAAAAACATCAAAAAATCTTACCGATCTTAAACTTTTGACCGCTAGTATATATTTATTTGTTTGTTTGTTTGTTAATTAAGATATCTTATTGAACCCAAACTTTTCTAGTAGAGAATTTCAGTCTTTACAATTAACATTGAACTGTTAATATTATCACATAACATCTCAACACACAACACTATTTAACAAAATAAGTTAATGTAAGTTCTTCATTAGAATTCACTCAGCAGAACCCTCACTAGCATCAATACAAACATTGCTGTCATTGCTGCAGAGTTAAAGAGTTTCTGTTGGATCTGTTTGGCTTCATTGCAGATGGGGAGTGCACTCATTACATGACCAGGAAAGATTTGGCCCTAAATAAGCAGTCCTTGCTTCGAGACATAAAAATCAGATCCTGGCCTCAAAATATCGTGGCACATCACAGTGAACATCGATGAAAACGATCAGTCACAATCATACTGATAGAAAAAAGGCATCCTTTCAAACTTTCACAACAAAAACAGCTTAAATTTAGCATGAGGCAGAGCAAGATAGCAAAACACCATAAAAAAGACAACGCACATCAAAGCTCACTGCAAAACATCTCAAATACACACACTCATACATTCACAGTGCTCACACAGTGTATTTTTTTGGTCAAGTACATCCTGCGAGAGAAGGAAATCTGATTGAAATATCAGACTACTTGGATGGACTGACAAATATCCTCAACATCCATCCTCAATAACGAGGTTAAATTGCAAATCGGTATCAGAGAAACAAGAAAGGCACCGATTCTCTCATTTGATTCAGGATGACAAAGTATCTTTTCAGCTCTCAGGTAAGCGATCCTGAATCATGAGCAGATGAGCAGACCCTCAACAGCATTCTTCAAACATTACAGTAAAACAAACAAAAAAAACTATTCAGACATCAACAATCTCATGGCTACTGTGACTGTGGCAGTGTTTGTAATAATTCGTCTCAGGTTATGAGGCTGCTCTATAACCATAAATGTAACTATGATGTCTTTTTACAGTAACACCACAAATTGTGCACATTGATGCTAATATAAAATCATCATATTGCTCGTCTGTCCAGTTCATTAATTGCACCTATGTTATGTTCCTTGCCTTACAGCTTCAGTGGATGCAAATAATAATAATAATAATAATAATAAGTCATTTTTAAAAAAGGCGTGTTAATACGAACAGATCTGAGATGTTTCAGGATTTACAGGTATTACATGTGCACTCAAAGCTGAATGGTTTAAGGCAGAGATCCGATCATTCTCACAAACAAACATGTGAATTGCAGAAAAGCGGAACAAACACCGAAAGCTGCTTTTACACCCTTAAAGTCAACATGAAATAGCATTCACAATCAAACCCATTTTACTTCTCTAATGTGACATTTTTATAATGATGTATGCTATGAAACTGGAAATTGACTAAAGAATAAAGTGAAGATTTCCTTGAATGGCATGATTGACAGAAAAATGCACAACAATCACCTGTGAAGAGATGACTCAACGCCGGTGATGCGTTATGCCCTTAATATTACATGATTAACTAAATGTATTTTTCCATGTACTTTTCTGTAATGCACTTTCTGGAAAGCTGCTTTGAAACAATATGTATTGTGAAAAGCGCTATACAAATAAACTTGAATTGAATTAAATTGAAAAATGTGTAAAAATCGATTGGTTAACAGGGGCTGGAATGAATTGTAAAAGCAATTTTCCCTTGTTAAAATGACTGATTCTTACACTATGACTAAAAATGTTTGATTACTGTGAATCAGAATTGAAGCAAAGGGTTTTCACCGCCAACTGAAAAAAAAATAAAAGACTCATTTGAAAGTGATTACATTAGTGTAAGTTTCTACATGTATATTCACTGTGAACTACAATTAGCTGAATTTGAAGTAAAACAAGTAAAGGAAAATAATTAACATTCTGGAGTAAATGTAGGTGTTCTTACTGATCTATTTTTCAAGATTTATCTAAAGTTTTTTTTTTTTATTTTTATAAATTGCACTGATGATTTATGCACAAGAACAGGAAGAAACCCGGGTGAGTTCTTAGGGCACCTTTTTTTAAACTCTAAGTGACAGATAACCATTACTTGGCTAATGTTAAAATAACATACAATTTTGCAAAAATAAGTAGATCACTAAAAAGAGAAAACAATCATTTTAAATACTACATGTGAATTTAAGCATCACAAAATTATAATGTATGTTTTAAATTTCATAAAGATTACATTTAACAGTTATTAAATATTTGCGTTTTTAAAGAGGAATTTTAGGTGAGTTTTAGATCACAGCAAATGTAATCTAAATTTAAAAATAGGGAAATGAGAAAGAAAATTAAAAATTCAATGTTGTCAGAGACTTTGAAAAAAAAAAAAAAAAAATTACCAAATCTGTTTTCAGATATTATTTTGTACTGATATATTGTGTATCCCAATCAATTATGATTTCATGTTGATTTTAAGAATTGACAGTAAATCAGAACAATACACTCTCACCACCCCAAATACACACACCAGTACATGCTAGCTTCCCAGACACTGATTAAATAGCATGCCCAGGTTTGACTATATTATTGTGACAATTGCAACAACAACAAAAAAATGTTAGAATGATGTTATAATGTCTAAACATAAATCTAAATGAAAACCCATTGAGGTAATCATCTGCAGCCATCTACTGGCTATAGTTAAAAATCCTTTTGAATTGAGGTTAGTAGCATGATATCAGTGATATGATAATGAGCAGCAAAAACCAGATCGCACATTCCATTTTTTGATTTTTTGCGCCCCTTTCTGCCCCCGGGAGAATGCCAGCCTGGTCGCCTATGCCTAAATCCGCAACTGGTTCAAGCCTAGGCTTAAAACCAGTGTCTGGAAAACTAGCCTTATGGACAAGAGGTATTGCTCATGAATACAGACATACCATCATTAACAAACGTAATACCCTGTCAAGAAACTAAAAATGATAACAAATCACATAACTCTGGATGTGCTGGTCCACTGATGTCACAAGTCCATGTGGTCCCACTGAATACACACAATGTTATAAGGCTGTTTCGGTCTGATCTGGTCTAAATTTATACAAAACTCAAGTCTTGTTCTAATCTCAGTGCATACTCACATTTAAAGTTTGTTGGGAGGTCAAAAGAAACAAGAACAGACCAAGAGGGCAAGTGCTGCAGACAGGAAGTAAGGGACTCTGTAAATGTGCAGCGGACAAAAAGCAAGCATTCCCACACACAGCGGCAGCAGTAGATGGAGCATCAGATTAAGCATCAGTTTGCTGTAATACAAGTGTAAAAACAGACACACAGACTTGTTTTAAGTTTTTTTTTGTAAGAAATAAATTAATACTTTTATTCAGAAAGGATACTTTAAATTGATCAAAAGATACAGTTAAGGCATTTGATTTCAAATAAATGCAGCCTTAGTGAGCATAGACGTCTTTCTAAAATAGTGTGCGAGTGTGTCTATGTTTGTGTGTATTATACATATTTAATATACTGTCTATAAATAGTACTGTGCAAAAGTCTTAGGCACATTGGTATTTTACCTAAAAAAAATGGTTTTAATAAGTTTGTCAGTAGGAAATATCCGTTTACATTTATTGCAATAATCCAGTGAAATTTTTGTATGCACATGGAGTCTGACAACAGCTGGTATCCTTCACAAAGAGATCTGATTTCAGCATCATCGAGTCTGTCAGAGATTACATAAAGAAACAGAACAAACTGAGACAGACTAAATCCAGAAGAACTGCAGCAGACTCCAAAACGCTTGAAGAAACGGACCTACTGCCTGTTGTCAGACTCCTTGTGCATACAAAAATCTCACAGGGTTATTACAATAAATAATAAAAGTAATGTTTGGAAATGTAAACTGATATTTTCTACCGACACACTACAGCAAAATATATAAATAACTGGCTTAAAAACATTTTTTTTTAATACTAACATGTCTAAAACTTTTTTAGCACAGTACTTTATATGTATGCACTACATATTTGTGATGATTTTGAATTGTACTTAAAGGCACAGTAAGTAAGTTTACTGCTAGAGGTTGCTTATTCAAAACAATAACAAAGGTGATGAAGCTGCGTATGAGTGTGAAACCATGGGAGTTGTCGTCTGCAGCTCCACAGCTGATGGAAAGCAATCTGATGGGACTCAGAAATCATGTTCATGAGTGAGCAAAAGTATTAAAGTTTTATTAATGTTATTGTGGTATGACGCAGGGTGGGGAAAACAGCCAGGGACGTTTTAAGTTGCTGTTTTTATTATGCTTGTATGCCGCAGTCGGCCGTTCATGCCTCTTTTCTTTTGTTGCTTATGTTTATTTTACGATTGAAGTTATGTTTAATGTCCGTCTGCTAGGGCTAGGTATTGTAACAAAATGTTCAATACCGATACCGATACCTTGACTTCGGTACCGGTTCCTTAATTGTGGGGTAAACAGGGCTGGACTGGCCATCGGGCATACCGGGCATTTTCCCGGTTGGCCGACGTGCTTTGGGCTCGATACATCTCATACTTTCATTTTTTTTTTTTTTACGGCCCATACAACTCTGTATCGGCAGCCCATTCGTTTAGTTTTGTTTAACTGGCGGCCGCGATCTTCGTGCCGTTGAAACGCATTGGATAAAAAAAGTCAGTGTGGGTTTTTTTTATTTCTCACACACCGGCCCATGAAACACGGAGATCAGAGGCCCATTGGTTCATTTCTTGATTGACACTTGGCTTGTCCAATCATATCTTTAATCACCTCCCCCTTCATGGGCTCTGATCGAACGTGCAGCGTGTCAGTGTATCTCTCAAAATAGTCAGAGCGATGGAGAAGAAACGCAATGAATGTGTAGAGAAATG
This sequence comes from Hybognathus amarus, assembly GCA_030378365.1. NCBI lineage: Eukaryota > Metazoa > Chordata > Actinopteri > Cypriniformes > Leuciscidae > Hybognathus > Hybognathus amarus. Next base: position 55,025 of record JAQIUQ010000572.1, read on the forward strand.
GCGTGAAAAAAGAAACAGGGTCTTCAGTGTCTGATGAGGAGTGAGGAGGATCAGGAGAGACATTAGTGAGTGTAGAGAACTGTGGTAAGCAGAACTATAGGCTACTTTCAGAACACAGGCTGGGAGAAGGAACTCATACCCAGTTATGCATTATTTCCACATCTGCATATTTGACGATTAAGTTACGCATTTTACTAGAATTGTAATGAGAGTATTAGACCCGTTTGTAAACCATGTTTTCTGTCAAAATAAAAGCTCAATGCCGTTTCCATCAAAATAAAATATTATGTGTTTATCTCCTTTAAGTATATAAATTAGTTCTAAGCTAATTATGAAAGTTGGTTTTATTTTTTCATTGCATGTGTTTTATTTACAATATATGGCTATTGTCATGCGATTAATATTATAACTATGATAAATTATGTAGACGGACACTATATCACAACTAAAAGAGTTTTAAGTTTTTCTTTGTTCAATTTGCTCACTGAATATGGGTTGGAGCTCTTAATTTTTAACTCTCAAAGTGCCCCAGATTGATGATTTTAACCTTTAAAAAGCACAAAATTGACAGGCAATACAATGACAAGGGCTGTCACACTGTTTAAATCCTGAGAAATGTGCTATTTTAACCATTGTTGGAAACATTTGGGATACTGCAAGTATAGAAGTCAACAAAGTACCTGTATATAACGTTGTTCTAGTGGTTTTTGGATATATTTTAATCCAAAAATCGTACATATTGTGCCTTTAAGCAACAACATAAGCTCTTTGATATGGCCATATCAAGCTTCCTAAAGAGTGTGTCAGTAATGAGCCTTACTATTTTCAATTATGTAAAATGACATGACTGATTCTGTGAGGAATGCACACAAACCTGCGGAGGAGTGTATTTGTGTTGCAGTTGATGAGCAGTACAGAGCTGATGAGCAGGGGCACAATGTGAGGCCAACAGGGGTCAGGATCCAAATGAACCCAATATCTGAACAAGACACAAACACATGTTTAAATTAAAAACTCCTACAGGACTTGTATTAGAAAAAAAATCAGAAATTTCTAATCAACTTGCACCTTAAATTGCTCTGTTACCTGAAATTGTTCTTCCAGTGGATAAGGGAAGGGGCGCTGAAACATCATGGTAAGAGTAAGCATTGTGGACAAAGAAAAGTGGAGCTGCAGATCATCTCTGACGTCTTGTAGCACTGATTCTGACAGTAAAGGGCTGCCGTTACATTCTTTACTCTTGCTGTGAGAGTCACTGCCATGAAAACCATTTTCTGTGTTTTGTGAAACTTTCTGGGGAGCCTGGTTTAACGGGAACAAAACATTTAGAAATTACAGGTAATGTGAGCCAACTAGAGCAACAAAAAAAGAAAGATAAATGATGTAAAATAAGGTATTTATACCAGGTTTAACATGTGGCTCAGTGATCTCTCTGTCATCTGTAATTTAAGCACCTGGACAAAAACAGACAAATCACAGGAGACTAAAATCATGAGAGATTAGAGATTAAGAAAGAGAAATATTTTAATAAATACTACAGGCATCAGCAGGAATAATTTCTTTAGTCAAGCATCCAACTTGAGGTAAAACCGAGTAGAATAATGATTTCTCTTACCAACCCTAACCTACTTTATAGTATGAAAAGGCCTTAAGGAAGAGAGGACAGATCACTCACTCTGTAGAGGTGGAGAAGAGTGGAGACCAAAAGAGCCAGCGCTCCACAGGTGACGCCTCCAAGCACACTCAGAGAGACCATCAGGAGAATCTGAGTACGAAGACGAAGGGTGCCGCTGTCCCGGGACACTGAAGGTCTGCAAACAAACACAGTGTCACACACATGATTTGTGGAAACATTTCTGAAAAGACCAGCTGGCAACTAGTTTCTATGGCAGAAATTGAACAATTTCAGCTATTAACTGCATAATGCTTTTTTCTACTTTTTAATTCAGCATCAAGATTTTAGATCAAAGTACATAGTGCATATATTGTATATACATATATTAACAAGGCAGTTTATTAAGTCCTACAAACAATGCTAAAACTGCAATATAAAATTATTAACGAACACATAAGATTTATTGACACCTCAAGATACAACCATGTAACATGTGTATATATATATATATATATATATATATATATATATATATATATATGGGAGTCTCTTTTGCCCAGCAAGGCTGCATTTAGTTGATTAAAGGGTAACTAAACCCCTGGTCAGAGCCTCTGGTCAGAGTCAATTTAATGGATCTATGAAGGATAAAAGTATTAATTTCTTTAAAAAAAAAAAACTATAAAAAGAGGATAAATATGAAACATTTTAACATTTAGATAAATGCATTGTTGAACTCACAGAATGACAAATGTGTTTATTTTTGTTTGTGGATTTAGATCAAAACATAAAAGTTAATTCATGAAAAACATCAATTTATTTAAAGCACCTATTAAGCAATTATTAAGATGATTTTCACCTGTGCAGTGGAGCAAGAAAAAAGGACAGGAAGTAGACAAACACTCTGAGGACTGTGCTACCCCAGAATGCAATGGCTGCACCGAGCACACAGAGCAGTGGGGATACCAGACGATGCCATTCCTGCAGAGATGCTTTTGGATCCTGGGATATGCTTTCCACAGAGTTTAGAGGAAGAGTATCCACCCCAGGAAAACCCAGAGAGGACCAGACATCCTGAAACCAGCTCTGCCTGTAGTAGAAAACCCCTCGAAAAGATTAAAACGGGAGCACTGCCTGACCCGGCTCCTATGTTTTGCAGAAAAGTCTGCATTCAAATACAGCAGATAGACACTGTCAAGACTCACCTGAGCAACAGCAGCAACAGGAGGACAGGCAGTTCCAGTTTGTGTACCTGTAATGATTTACTCATGGCTTCTTGCATTCCAACAGGATGTCCCAATCTTTTGATGGAGCTCAGCTGAGCACTGATCATCAGAAGAAGCACTATGGCTGAGTAGACAGGCAGAACTGGACCACAGAAACGTAGAATCTAAAGAACAACGATTTCTTTTGAATACGAGACTCTGGGTTCAAAGTTAAATTTGGTAAATGAAATACCACAGTGTAAGCACACCTGCCCAAGCACTTTGGGAAACGAAGTCCGAATAGACACCTGTAGAAAAACATGACTATGTTAGTTGTCTTACCAGTAGGTTTACCTGTGAAAAACAAGGGATGTGGATGAAATACCTTGTATTGGCAGTTGGGGGCAGTGTGGAGCTGCAGGTGGGCACTGGAGGTGTTGTCTGGGCGGCCGGTGTGAAGCATGCTGTAGATCTCAGATACTGAAGGAATACTTGTATCGAAAACATTAAAAGAGTTTTAGAAGACACAATCATTTCTAATGTGAAAAGATGCAAAAAGAGAGCTGCGGTGAGATGATGAAAGCTGGCAGATTATTCTACCTTGCCATAGCAAAGGAGTCTTCTTGAAACCAAGGAACTCTCACTCTGTACACACTGGGCAGTCTGTCTGTATAACACAACACGTAACAGTATCAGACGTCTGGAGGGAAGTCTTTTAAAACACCATATTGAATTTCTGGCAAATGAAGCTCAAGCTGGTTACCTTTAGTGGTTTTGCAGTGACTCATGACTGTTATTCCTGAAAGCCTGATAAACCTGAAGGAACACAAACTAGAGTTCACATGTATTATGCTTTGGGTATGCATCTTATTTTAATTATAGGATTAATGGATTACTAATTACTACTAATAATAGGAACATTATCCTCAAGAGACTTTATAATGCTAAAGATTATTATTGGATTTCTACCATTACAAACGCTTCTACTATCAAGGTTTCTGCAGGGTTTACTCAGTCAAATTTAAGACTTTTTAAGACCTTTTTATGACCATTATGATTTCAATTTATGACCTACATGAATTATGAAAGAAGAGTTTTTTGTTTTAATTGGCACATGAACATTATCGGCCATTTATCGAACTCTTGATCTCATTTATAGAGAAAATATCATGTTGCGATAATGAATCAATGAGTACATCAATTTAAGACGTGGCTAAATGTAATTTATTACCTTGTATGGAAAATATTTTATGGCCTAAAATTCTTATTATTAAATTCAAGACGTTTTATGACTCTGTGGAAACCCAGTACAATGTATAATATTTATATTTTTGAAAGATTAGAGGGATTAAATCTATTGAGAAGATGAGGTTAACAGGGAATGAGGAACACAGGGAATGTTGTGAGCGATGATCACCTGATGAAAGTCTTGTAGCAGTAGTGTATGGAGCAGCCCAGAGGAGTTAATGCTGATGTCACTGACGGTCAGACCTGCAAACAATCACATTTGTTTTAAAAAGTAAGTTAGAATGACACTGGATTTTATTAGACTATTACATTCTTATTTTATCTGCCAAGTTAAAATGCCCTTATTATGTTTTTTTTGGAAATGACCTTTCATGTAGTGTTCAATATAACTGTTTGTATATGTAAAATGTCTGCAATGTTTCAAAGATACATTCGTTATTGTTTCCCAAAATAAAGAACCGATTCCGAACTGCCTGAAACAAGTCTTCAGTAATTCCTTCCTGCAGTAATTCCTACACAAACCAACATAGTTCTAGCCTGGATGCCAGCCGCTGAACCCAGCCCACAACATTTTTTGGATATATATTAGATATATAGATTCCGCCATCGCGTCTGCTGCAAAAGAAACCGCCAGCGCATTAATTTTAAAAACAGTGCTCCGATGATCGCTAAGACGATGGGACGCAATGAAAACCCTGTGGTGGTTGTGGTTTCTCCTTTGGTCACACTCATGGAGGACCAAGTAAAAGAAGCAATACTCATTATTTAACTAACTCTTCCAGTGTGCTTGTAGTTAAAGGAGTAGTTCACTTTTTAAAAAAAACTTTTTCTGATAATGTACTCGAACGCTCATCACAGAACAGAGCAAGGCGAGCATTTGAGCTTATAAAACCTAAACTTTTTTATTTATTTTTGAAATGACCAATCGTTTCGCTTGATAAGACCCTTATTCATCATCTGGTGTCGTTTAAAGCTGCACTGAAACTCATTTGGACCTTGAATAATTTGGTTCCCAGTGAAGCCCATTATATGGAAAAAATCCTGGAATGTTTTCATCAAAAACCTTAAATTCTTTTCGACTGAAGAAAGACAGCGACATGGGGGTGAGTAAATATTCGCAAAAGTTTTTGTAAAAGTGAACTAATCGTTTAAGTTCTGTTGACAACTTTAAATGTGCATAAAAAGAAAAAGTTCATGCAGCTGTCATTACAGAAAGAAGGGATCAAAAATACTAAAACATTGCTCTGGATGAATGTATCTGCTAAATGCCTTAAAAGTAATATGTCAACAAATACATGTATGTGATTTTGGCTCACCAAAGGACAGCGTATGAGGCACTTGCACTGAGACAGTCAGGCTCTGCTCTCTCTGCAGCTCACACTCCACTAAAAACTACAGTCAGACAAACAAGCATTTAGAATGGATCTTTGAAATAGATCATCATGCACATTTTTTTGACATGAATCATCCAATGCATGTTTTAAAAAGTCATGTCATGTAATGTAAATCTTTATAATGAACATGATAATGTGGACTGTGAGTTAACCTGTCCTCCGCTGGGGTTAGAGGCATCAATGATGAGATGAGAGACCGACATGAGTTCACTGATTTTCACTGTCACCACCTATGAAAGACCAGACTGTTTATAGATCAAGTTTATTTAAAATGTAGTTTTGTAAGTTGTGTTTTTGCATGTGAAAGAAAAACTAGACTGACCTTATAGGCTGGAAGGAGCTCTGTCTCAGATGACAGATCTATTGCCTGAACACTAGAAAATGAGGAAAAACAGAGAAAGAAATACTTTACAAAGCAAATAATATAACATACTATAGTATACACTATCAACAATAGTCGTACGCGATGCACAGAAAATGTGCCAACTTTGTGAAAGACATGCATCTGAATACTGCAGAAATTACTGGCACAGATTCTGTTTGGGCCCTAGTCATTTCCAATTAAAAGAGGATTTGTATTCACGTGGTTCACTTTACTCACCACACGGAGCCGCTCCATCTGTGTGCAGCCGTACAGCCAGCTGGTCATTTCCTGTTAAACATGCAGAGATAAACGGAGCTCTTCAAAACATGCTTGAGAACATTTGCAATGAGCATAAGTCATGACGGACACTTGGACCACAGCCTGCATGAAGGAAAAACTGTATTTTCCTGCAAAATATGTACTTTTTTGCTTATCACATTACTTTTTTACATTTATTTTACAAGCAAGAGCAGTGAGAATTTAAATGCTTTGCAAAATTAACTAGTGAGTTTCTTTTGTTAATTTATACTAAAAAAAACTAAATTCTACTTTATAATATTTTACAAAAAAAAACACAAAAAATTTAGAATTTGTTTATGAATTTACATTTAAATGCCCAATAACACTGCAGATTTTCTTTAAGACTGGGACAGCTGACACCACATAAAAAATGTAAAAGCAATAGACTTTAATTTCAGTGTAATGTTTGGTGACATTCAAATCAAAATGATACATTTAAAGGAAAAAAAGGGTTCCGAGTGTGACGCTGTTGGACTCCCTCACCATATTATTACTGCGGCAATGGAAATGACTGTAGGCTTTCCTTCGACTGGAGAGAGCAAACAGGAAGTACTTGACTTGAGCTTCCTGCCAAGAGGATGGTTTACATCAGTGCAATGTTCAGAGAGAAGCTGCTGGCATAATTTTTCCCAGAGATGAAGAAACATATTGTCACCTTGGGGGCAGTGTAGAACAGACGGAGTGTGTTGACCTCCTTCCATGCCTCAGGAGGAGCTGGAAGGATGGATGAATAGATTCGGATAAAAATAGTAAGAAGGAAAAAACAGAGATTCAGATATTATCTTCCAGCTGTGTGGAAAACTGATAAGACTATAAATATATGTTCACACAAACACAGACCTGAGAAAGTGACAGGATCTTCCTGTGCTTCTCCAGGCTGCAGCACTGGGTGTCTAAAGAAGTGATAATTCAACACGGACATTCGCTTCTCAGGACTCTCTGAAAACTAAAGAGAAGCATGAGTCAATAAAAACAACTTGAACACGAACATTAACACGATATTAATTTAGGACGGTGTAGGAAACTCAGGCGTGAAGACCAGGAGACATGGTTATATGGGCGGTAGGGCTTTTAGTGTTGCTGGCCCTAACTTATGGAATAAGTTTGTGTGACCGACAACATCCGGACCTTCAAAAAAACGTCTTAAAACACATTTTTTTTCAAACTTGCCCAATAAATCAGGATCATCACCGCGGTTCTCTCTGTTCTACACTTCCTCAGCTCTATCTGCTTCATACTTTGTCGCAACCGTATATTTCGATAAATCATACAATTTGTCTTTCTTTGATACATGTCAGTAAGTGTATGCTTGTCTCCATCTGTTTTGTCTATTAGCAGACAACTTTGTATTTGTTTGCTTTATGTTTGTTTGCTATATGTATTACATTATACACCCGATGGACACCATCGGGTCACTTGGAGTTTTTTGGTTCCTTGCCACTGTTGCCTCTGGCTTGCTCAGTTGTGGATATTCAAATTAAATGACCCATCATACCATTTGATCAGCTCTACCAAACTTGGATGTCTTTTTTTTCCAGTAATAAACAAACACTGTTAAGTTGTTTTGATTGATACTGTGAAGCAGCTTTGATACAATCTGTATTGTGAAAAGCGCTATATAAATATTTGACTTGACATTATGAAGCGACCTTGGGTTCTTGAAAGGTGCTATAGAAAATAAACATATTATTATAAGTATTATTATTATAATTACTATTTATTCAACATGATTCTTTACTGAGAAGGAGCTGTTGGTAGCAGCATTCTTCAAGACATTCTTCAAGGCAGTGTACATTGTAATTTGTATAGATTTTAGGAGGCAGTGCTTAGAAATTGAGACAAAGCACCTGGCTGACAACCTTAAACAAAGCATGCAAATGAAGAATCCAGGGGGCCAGTTGCATAAACATAGCCATTATGTTAAGACAGTGTCTTAAGAACTAGTTTGACCAACTAGCAGTTAGTTAAGGGTAATCAATCTTACTGCTCGGTATCAAATTAGACCAATGTACATTTTTCTTGATACTTTTCTCACCCCAGGTATAGGAAACCACCCCAGACTCCAGTGTCACCAGTACTAATCCAATCCACATAACTATTCAAAGAATAGTAAAGACAAAGGGTGAGAGTCTCAGAAATCAGACTCATTAGACTTACAATAAAGTAGAACAGGCCTGGCAGGAACCTCTTGCTAAATTCTTTTCTTAACCGAATAATTCATCTGATGTCAAATCTTAAATGCTAAATACAATGTACTTCCCCTTTGTTTTTCATGTGATGTTATGCAAGGATGTAAAATCAGCAGATCTTAAACAGTTTCTTATATTTGTAATTCCATACAGTGCTCACCTGCCCTGTTTCAGGTTCAATAAGGTCGAAGAAGGCCCGAACTGTGGCCAGAACCAGCTCCTTGCACCTTGTATGAAGCATTTGGAATTACAAAGAATGAAATTCACTAGCTGTTAAAGAAAGTAGGTTAAAAGCTAAATAATTAGGCATCAGTTTTTAAGCTCAATGTTAGCATACAAAAACATACCAAACAATGGAAATATGATCCGTGGAAACCCATGTTCGAGGAACAGCAGTCACCTAAAACCCAAAAGAACATAAAAAAGCAGGTTGTACTTTAAATATTCAGGTTGAAATATTTAACTAAAGATCATTTTTAAAGAAAGATCTCAAAGAAAATGACTTGTAGACCTACCACAACTGACATCTTATTGAGGTCATCAATGGGACAGGACAGCGCTGTCAAGCCAGAGCGCACTTGGAAGTCAAGGTAACCACCACCCACAGAGAGAACGGTTATATTTCGAAGGTCTTCACCATTTGTGGCCCAGTGATTCCTGACTGTGGAGTAAAACTCTACAACAAACACACAATTCAGATGTTAGTGTACCAACTATGTTTGCGTCAACATAAGTAAAAAGTAAAATGTACAATTATGCAAGTCCATACATTGAAAAATTTGGGGTTGATCAGATTTTTTTATCTTTTTGAAAGAGACTCATGTTCAGCAAGGGTACATGTATATGATAAAAATTGCAATAATATTGTCAAATGTTATAACATTTAGAAATAATTGTTTTCTATTTTAATATATGTTGAAATGTAATGCAAAGCTGAATTATTAGCATCACTACTCATCTTCAGTCACATGATCCTTCAGGAATCATAATATGGTGATTTCGTGCTTAAAAACATTTATATTATTATTATTATCAATGTTGAAAACAGCTTAATATTTTTGTGGATACCATAATAAAAATTTTTAGGATTCTAGGATAAATACATTTCAAAAGAATATCTTTTATAAAACTGAATTTTTTAAATTGTTTTCATAACATTTTGTTCTTAGCAGCTAAATGTCTAGCAGTATAATCATTTTATAACTAATAACCGTATGTGTGTGTGTGTGTTTTTTTTTTCCTACCCAGTATATAAGGGTCAACAGACAGGACAGGTGCCTGATGGGGGGAGGCCTGGGTGATGATGAGACTGACCAGCCGTGGATTGAAGCGTGCCAGGGTGAACAAGGCTCTAGCCACCACTCCACCCATGGAGTGACCCACCAGAACCACACTTGAGGGGGGGTCTGGACAGTCCTGCAGCCATGACAATGTAGTAAAAAGACTATTAGTTTAGATGTGGATAATCTACTAATAGCAGTGAGCTTTAATTACTAAATCAATGAAGGCTGGAATACACTATATGACTTTTAAAGTCTGGCATCATACACTTGCTGACTTGCAGAGGGAAAAACTGGGCATCATACACTTAACAAACGAGGATCATAGTCATACCAGACTTTCACGTTGTTCACAACACAACAAATTTACACAGAAACATACATCTGGTTGTAAGGAGATGCATTTGCAAATAAAAACAATGTGTTCATTTTTTAAATGAAAAAATGAAAAGGATAGAAAGGAAAGGGTGAAGAAAATTAAAAGAAAGGAAAGAAAGAACATTAAGGAAGGAAAGTGGATGTAAAGGGTCAAAAAGATGTACAGTAAAAAGGACCCCTTGACCTCTGACCTTATAAAGGCGCAAGATGGCTTTGATGCTTTCATGTAGAAACTGAGTCTGTCTATGCAAACTGCCCCCGTACAGGGCCACCAGCTCCTCGTTGAAGTCAATTGTGAACACATTCATATGGATCCCTCTCTCCAGGTTCTCAGCCTTCCTCAACGCAACTGATCCCAGAGAACGAGCTGCAAGAGAGAGTACAACATCTTTTTTTTTGCAAAGAGCTCTTACATCTCACTTTTCTAATATCTATATATAAACAATATGAATGTAAGCCAGAGGAGAACTGGCCCCGACTGAGCCTGGGTTCTCCCAAGGTTTTTTCTCCATCCAATCTGATGGAGTTTTGGTTCCTTGCCACTGTCGCCTTGCTTTGCCTGCTTTTGGCTTGCTTAGTTGGGTTTATTTAACATTTAACAATATTATTGATCTGTGTTGTACTACTTTCATGTTATCACTGTGAAGCTGCTTTGATACAATCTGTATTGTGAAAAGCGCTATATAAATAAATTTGACTTGACTTTCTCCATTTGCTATTTATAATCTGAAAGTTTCATTTGCATTGGGAGTAGGGACAAAGTCAGTAGGAGGATCAAGATTGATTGAGCAAACAAACAGGTTTTCTGCCACCCAGCTGTCAAATCCCAGGCAAATTAAACAAGGCCAAGCTATTTATATCACCTATGTGTGTATGTATAAGACGTGTTGATTGAAATATTGAGGAAAAAACAGTTCCATCTCACCTTGCTTGTAGCTGCCCGCGTTCCCAGGCAGGAAGAGCACAGGTGCGCCAGTGAGCTTGAGTCCTCTGGTCTCCTGAGCATATGCGCCCTTCTCCATACAGATACAGGCCATATGATGGGTACTGGCGTGCAACACGCCTCGGAAGCGGCAGGCGCTGCAAACACAGGCACATAAAATGACAGGTGTGACTGTAAATATTCACGCAGAGGATAATAATAGACCACAGACAAATCGAGTTGTGAAACAGGATTTCTGACACAAATGCAACTTTAAATGAATGTACAGGGTTTGATGCAGGTTTGAATGAGGATCACAAGTGTGAACCCTTATACCAAGGATTTGCCCATAAACATTGTGTAATGACTGATGTAGCTGATTAGGTTTGTGTATTATTGCTAAAAACAACAGGCAGAATGACAGGCAGCGATAGGCATAAATACATGGAAATGAATTTAAAATATTACTAAGTACTATGCGAAAAAAATATATTTCAATTTTACTTTACAGTAAGAATATATATCATGGTTTCACAATTCTCAATATCTGTAAATATATCAATATTATAAACTGAATTTCAAACTCTTGAGGCTTTTTTTTCTTCCTCTTCAGGTAGTCCAATTTCTGCAGGTATTTTTCCCACTTGTCTGTGCTCTTTTCATATTAATGGAAGGCAAATCTGAATAATGCACTATTTTAATTGTATTCAACAAGTAGAATTGATGAAGAGGTAGAAGAAGTGACATCCTCATTCCAGCTCACAAGCATGAACGTTGGGTTGGGGAGGGGGCGTGTCTGAACTAGCCTACAGTAGATAAGTTGATGCATGAAACCAGAACTCTGATAGGTTGACTGGCTAAAAGTATTTTATGTATTTTGAAAATCTTAAATGTATTCAAATACAAATTATATCATATAAACATTTTCCAAAGGCTTTAAAATACAAAACAGTATTTTGTTTCAAACACGTATTTTAAATACATCTGAAATACTGCCCATCCCTGATGACAGGAGGAACTGATGCATGGCCTGTCAGTGAATTGTGCACACTAGTAATCTTATCCAGTATGCTGCCCTATTTACAAGAAATAGTGCATTTTGCTAAACGCAAACCAAACATATCACGAAAACAACAGTGATAAAGACTGTGTTTGCAGTGATACTCACTCGGTATTCTGGGTACTCGAACATGTATGTCATGCTGCATCGATTCTCCTCGAAACTAAACAATAATTCCCGCAAACCCACGAGCAAAAGCCCAAGAGCAAAGCCGTAAAACGCGTAAACAGCGAGTCTCATATCTCCACAAAATAAGCTTGATTATATTCACAAATTCATTGTAATTGTGTCTCCTCTTTCCTCGTTGTAAACCCACACTGTCTGTTTAACCTATAGGAAACCACCTACGGACCTGTCATGCAGCTCCTGGGAGACGTCACGGCGCAGACAGGGGAGTTAGCCAATAGAGAGAGGGAATGTGTACTAGGTTTGACCAATCAGAATTGAAAGTGGGAGGGACTGCAAGAGATCAGTGGGATCATCGTAGAAAAACTCTCCTCTATTTAAAACGCAGAAAGGCGTAAATCGAAAGGGAGCCCATCACGTCACCTTGAATAAGTTTAAGACGAAGGGACGTATAATGCCTGCATCGCACGATTAAACATCAAATATCCGTTAGTCATCTTGCAGTACTTTCATATTGCTATCATACGTCTTAATATAATTGATAAAACATTTCTTTGATCACAATCGTGTTGATTGCCATCTTTACCATGAAAAATTGCTCTTTCCATCTTTGTATTTTCCCTGTAACTTACAAAATGATTTGCCATAAGTAACACTATCTGTACTTTTCTGTGGATTGTGTCAGATTGCATTAAAAACTTTTAACTTTTTACATTTATAAATTACAGTTGGGACAAAAGCCTGTTCATTTTCTTGCCATTGAGTTAATAATCCAGCCATAATTAACAGTCTAAAGGTGTCTTACTTTGACCAGGTAGAGCATATTCCATTAAAATCTTTATAGAAACATTTCCTTAAAACATTACAGACATATTTTTTAAGTTACAAAGTTCTAAAAGGTACTGCATTACATGTTAGAGAAAAAAACAATATTTGGTTTTAAATTCATTCAGTATATATAGTTATTTTAGGTTGTACCGTATGACATATTGCAAAATAAAGATTACATTAGAATAACTAACCATTTATAATATTCAGCCAGAATAATTTAACTCTACGTTTTGGTGAATTGTCATTTTAATATTAAATAAAAAACAAATTTTACTTGTTGCTACTGTTTTGCATAAGATGGCAATATATATATAAAACCGTTAAAGAAGGTCAGTTCATCAATCTGTCTATTTGCAAATGATCCAAGCAGAGATTCAAAGTTTTTCAGATGCTTCTGATACAGTGTTAGTTCAATGAGCCTTACAAATTTACAAACATTAATATGATAATCACTAATCTTAATCTAAGATCAGTGAGATGCGATCCACTGAAGCACACATAAAATCAACATTCATAACTTTCTATTGTCCATAGAGAGTATCTGGAGCTGACAATTATTTTTTCCAATGAGGGTTAGAGATACAAGCCTAAATTTGTTGGTATGTTAAGCAATAATGAATGAACAAAAACAACAAAAAAAGCTCTCCAGGTTCAGCACACTTAGTCAAGAAGTTTTGAATGTTCTATCCTTGTGATGATCCAATCTGGAGTCACACCCTGGGTAAACTCCCTTTGGAATCTGCCAAAACAAAGAAACCAAGACAAGCATAACTTTTACTAATGTTTATACCAATACTGATATTTCTGGAAATCGACTCAAGGTAAATGGTAGCTTCTCTTAATCATAATATTTATAAGCAATTTAAACTATAATAAACAATAATAGTAAGAATCTTGCAATCTCTCCAATCTCACTATGAGACGCAATACACAAGCAATGAAGAGTAATCACAGCACTCACTCATAATTGGCTGTTAGCAATCTCTTGGTCTCTGGTCTCTCTCCATCTCCACCAATGTCAACCTGGAAAATTCTCGCTCCCTCCATACCATCTTCAGGAATTCTGGCACTCGTCAAGTACCAGAAGCGCATCAAAATACTAACAAATTTCCTCCCTGGAAATGAATTAAAGACACAGCAATTATTTTTGTCATACATAAGAATTTAAAAACTATTTTAAACAAAATGATATCTTTTTAAAAACATCTTGGCCTGGTTTCACAGACAGGGCTTAGATTAAACCAGGAGTAGGCCTTTGTTTCTATTAGAACATTTGAGTAGCTTTTATAAATGTGCCTTAGAAAAAAAACAAACATAACAATGACACTGACATATTTTAAAATATCTCAGTGCAAGTTGTTTTCAGTAAAAACATCTCACACATGCATTTTAGTTTAGGACTAGGCTTAAGTCATGTCTGTGAAACTAGGGCTAGTAACCTAAATTGGCTTTCATAAGAACCAGTCTGATAAAAAGGAGGAAAATATGCTTGATGCACGCCACAAAGCTACTTTTTTTCTAAATTGCTCACCCAAAAATAATAATTAAACATATTACCTGGGTGAATAATGCGTGGTATGAAGCTTATAGGGTCTCACCGCTATCATCATAGTAAATGCCCACATCTCCAGTGGTTGTGTACATGATCTCATCTGACTGGCAGACAGCGCCCTCTGGTGGCTTAACGGCAGATTAGCGCATTTTTCCTCAAGTTTTTCTATTAGCTATGGGAGAGAATACAAATAATATCATTCATGTGTTATAGGAGTATATTATATAAACATAATAAATGCCCATTGACATGACGTACTTACATCTTTAGCCACTAATCCCTCAAGAGACTCAAACTGACACTGAGACAGCAATCTTGAAACGTGTGAGAAAGCCTGAGAGAGAAAGGACAGGTTTTAATATTCGGTGCAAATCATCATGTAAATCATCATCAATTTTGGGATGATTCCCAAAATTATCCAATTGAACAGGGAAACACAAAATGAGAAGATATCAACAAATGTCACAAAATTTGACATTTGTTGATATAGGCTAATGATACAATGGAATTTACAATAAACATGCATCATTGTTGGTATGTTGTTCATTCATATAGTATACATCTTATAGAAATATATAATGGGGCATGGGTCTTTTATTATATATTAGATCCATATATCCATGAAAGATCCATGAAAATGCTTCATTCATATATATATATATATATATATACATGTATATATATATATATATATATATATATATATATATATATATATATATATATATATATATATATATATATATATATATATATATATATATATATATATATATATGCCATTTGAAATTTTCTTCTAAAATGACCATTTTTATCAAGCTTGTATATTTAAGTTTAGTAATTGCACTATATATATATATATATATATATATATATATATATATATATATATATATATATAATATATATATATATAAATATATATATAACATGTTGAGCAACCTCTGAGAGAAAGTCTATCTGAATATGTGTAATATAAAAAATTCCTATCCATACAGAGGAGGCATAGCCTACTTTAAATGTATTGAAATGAATATGACATCTTTGAGTAAAATTCAAGTATTATTTGAGTATTTTGGTTTCCGGGCCAAGTGTCCTGGTTTTTGTTAATCAATATATATATATATATATATATATATATATATATATATATATATATATATATATAATATTATGTATATTTAGTGTTCATAACATGTCGTCGGTTAAGCAATTAAAAAACAAACAAGCCGTCGGTTTAGTTCATGTGATGTGATGACATAAAGGAGACACATATTGGCATCTATAACTCACCTGTTTAGCTCCTTCCGAGAACTCCTCGATGCTAAACTCTTTGTCGAAGTAAGTTCGGATGAGAAAGAAGTAGATGCGGGTTCGGAACCAGATGAAGGGGTTCGGGATGCCGACAACCACAACTTTTTGGTTCTGTTTGTGTTTCCCCCGTTCAGAGCTGTACTGACGAATACTACACACAGAAGACGATACGGGTGCGAGTCGTCTAGACTGACTCACTAAAAGCGGCTTTGATGTAAAGTACCGGATCAGAATAGAAACGGGCCTATTACAGCTACAGCACCTCAGCAAGGGCAGCGCCATCTTTCTCCCATCATCCTCAGTGGGCCGCCTGTTCAGGGGAATCCGACTGACAACATACAAAAGAGAGAAAAGTTCCACATTTAAAGACAAATAAAACGGATTTCAACATATCAGTCTTTTCTAGACAAAACAAAATTACACTTTATTTGAATTAATTAAATGTATATTGTGCGTGTTTTTTGTAAAAACATTACGTTTAACATGTTCCAGGTTTATTTAAATGAATCATTTGAATCGGTTCTCAAAACGGGCTGAGCGATTAGTTAACGAATCCGACTCAATGGTTCTTCTGAGAGGTTCTTCTCGAGTCAACAACTCACCTACTCGTTTAACCACCATTATGAATAAAAACTTAAAAACACACAGTAATAAACAACAATATGTCTACGTGGCTTTACTTGAGTGATTTAATTTAGAGCATTTTTTAGAGACTCGGAATTGTAACCGGTTCTTTGAAACTACCTGTTTGAAAGAGTCGACTCGTAGAAACTAGTCGGACTTCCTATCAGTTTCAAAAGCCGAAAGACTGCAGCCAATGGACCCGGAGTCAACTTCAGATTGTCAGAAATGGACTGTCAGGAAAAGCTGGAGGTACCCGTATACACCGATGTGGACAGAGAGACTTTCTTGAGGGACATATATCCTCTGGTAACTCGTGTTATGTATAATAACTACAGCAATTTGTTGCGGTGCTGTGAGTGTGTTGATTGTAAATGAAACGTGTCTCGTTCAGCGCAGACCAGTGGTTCTAAAGCGCGTGCCCCTGGGGCCCTGTGTGCGCGCATGGACGGTGAGTTATCTCGCAGAAAAAGGGGAGATCGCGAGGTCAAAGTGCACGTGTCCCCAGAGCCCAGGATGGACTTTCTGCATAAGAACTTTGTGTACAGGTGTGTGATTTACACTTGACCACAGAGTACAACAAAACCTGTGTAAGTTAAAAACATTATTCTGTATTTTAGGACACTGCCATTTGACAAGTTTATTCAAAGAGCTGTAGAGGCGAAACACTCTGATTTCTTCATTAGTCAGGTTGGTTACCTTTAATGTTTTTAAAAAGTGCAGTGTGGTAAGGTGTTTTAAAAGTATATTCTGTGAGATTTTAATATCCAAATATTATATTTAAATATAAATGTATTGCATTGTGCCACTTAATTCTGAAGCTTAAAACACACTAACCCATTGTAATATTTTCCTATACTTTGATATTCTTTATTTGTTTATCATTTTGCTATGGCCCACTTTTTTTTCTTTTTTTTTTTTGCGAAGCCAAACTCAATTTTCTTTTTCCCAACAGGATGAAAGCTATTACTTGCGGTCACTTGGAGATGATGTCCGTAAGGTAGTCTGAATTAGAAACTAATATCCTACTTGTTTAGGACTGTAGAGTTTCATTTGAACAAAATCTGTAATATGCCTCAGTAATCACTGTAGAATGCCTAGAAAATATTCTTGCCCTTTCCCATTTTAGGAACCTGCTGATTTAAGGAAGCAGTTCCCTGAGCTGGCAGAGGACTTCTATATACCCCAGTTCTTTGAGCCGGAGCAGTTTTTCTCCAGTGTCTTTCGTATTAGTTCCCCTGGTCTACAGCTGTGGACGCACTATGATGTGAGTTCTACATAACTATAAGTTGTGTGTGCCATTTTTTTGCAGAAAGACAGACAATGAAAATGTGACCATGCAGTTTCTTGTAAAGTTGTACATTTTTTTAAAGCACTCTTGGCTTATGGCGGCTATGTTAACGTTGCAACAGGTAATGGACAACATTCTAGCTCAGGTTACAGGACAAAAGCGTGTTGTTCTCTACAGCCCCAAAGATGCCCTTCATCTCTACCTCACAGGTGATCCTAAGTACTTTTCAAATGACACAGTTATGTGTAAAATATAAAATGTTATTGATTTTATCTATGCGCACATAAAGACACGTTATGTGTGTGATAAAGCTGTATCTGTTAAATGCATCTGCATAATTGTTGAATTGTCATTTTTTAGGGACAAGTCTGAAGTTTTGGACATAGACACTCCTGATCTGGAACGTTATCCTGAGTTTGTGAAAGCGTGCCGTTACGAGTGTGTTCTGGAACCAGGAGACCTGCTCTTCATCCCAGGTATGATTCTTTACCCGTGCCAATTAGTTAAACTGCTATATACTTTCACACTGCACTCATAACTTCAATGTTGAACTAATTGCATTCAAAGCTGCACTTTATTTAATGTAATGAAATTTGAATTGCATTTCCTCAGCTCTTTGGTTTCACAATACCCTGGCTCTCCAGTTTGGAGTTGGTGTCAACGTGTTCTGGAAGCATCTTCCACCTGAGAGTTATGATAAGAAAGATCCATATGGAAACAAAGACCCAGTAGCAGCTACTCGAGGCGCTGCAGGCACTGGAGAGGACTCTGAGGGATCTTAGAGAGAACTGCCACCTGACTATCGGGATTTCTATGCTCGCCGCATGGTGTCGCGATTCAAAGTCGGGGGTATATTAGGCAACCTATGGAGGCGGCACAGGGAAATTTAGACACAGCATAGCTCTCTCACTATTTTACACTGAAAAGGAGCAATGGAGTTTGAGAATTATGATAAAGACTTTGTTTTCTGTGCAAAGAAAACCTTTTTGCGATGTGAGAACCTAACCGGAAATGCATTTTTTGTCAAGTAATTCAAATCACAGCTTACACTAATTTAGTTATTAAATGATTAATTTCTGAGCACATATAATACTGATATAAAGCATTGTCTTAACTCAACATGATCTGGGGCATGTGCAATAAAAAATTTGACGCAATTCTAACACAAACGAACCAGTTGCAATTGCAAATATAATGTGGGTTAATAGTCACATGACATTTAGGTAAACAAATAAAATGTTTCATTTAATTTGATTCAATATTTCTTAGAAAGTGTTTTCTTTTTTAAACCTAGCAAACTTTCAATTGGGAAATCCTGCTTCAGAAGTTACACAGACCTAATTCTCTGTAGCATATACAAAGATTTTAATTGTAACTGGACCTGTTTACAATGCTTTAGTCTTGTTTTTATTCTTTTTTTATAAAGCAGGGCAACAAATTAGATGGTGTTGTTTTTTAATTTGATGCACAATGAGCCTGTATTGATAATGCATGATAGTATATGTGATAGTATCTACTAAGGCCATTTTATCTATTAGCCGTAAGGAGCACTAGTATCATATTAGGTGTACATTGGGGCCATGTCAAGAGTTATGTTGGTTAAACCATATGGGTTAAATGGAACATTATGCCTTGTCAAGTAAAAGGTAAAATAAAATTTAAGTTATGAAGTCACTTTGTAGTACAGACTTGGAAGTTAGCGGTAAGCTGCTTGCACCTTGGTGAATTTCGCTATTTAGATGGCCCAATTTGCAAATGCTTCTTTGCTTCTCAAATCTAGATGTAATGTCTTTCATTTTTAATATTTGGCTAGTTTGTGAGTTGCCCAGTGTGTGTAAAGCAGAATGCATACGCGCTGGTGAACCCGCCTATAGGCACACGTGACACATTACTATAGGCCCTTTAAAAGACAAAAACAAAATACTGCACCATTGAATTTAGACCAGGTTTTTGTTGGTCAATGGCGCAATCTATTTCAGTTGCCTTAAAATAGCAACCTGCCAACAATGCGCCTAAACACCTCGTCTTTAAACCATGGGCGCATAGATAGGTGCAAATGCATTTAAACAACGTGGTGCAGGACGTGAAAACTAGATAACTGCGTCAGGCTGAAACTATAAAAACATTTGCTGCTTGCGCTGAAGCGCTGCATTGCACCAGATGATAGGGCCCAATATATTGGAAATGCATGTTTTCCATATAGAAATATGCTCAACATGTGCGCGAGAACTGAACAAAGAACAGCAACGTACTTCTACTACTTCTTGTTCAGTTCTCGCGCATGCGTCGTGGAAATCTCTAAACTTTTCGTCTCAGGCCCACAAGGAAGAAAAGGAATAGTTGTATAAAGTCATTATTTTTGTTTTGTTTTTCCACACAAAAAGTATTCTCATCAACTTTATAAACTTATAGTTTGAGCCACTGTAGTCACATGGAATATTTAAACATTTTCTTCAATTACTTTCTGGGCCATCAAGGCCCAAAATCAGCCTGATTATCTTTTGGTGTGTCCCTGCATAACATCCACTTTAGTTCTTCTGACTGAATTAATCGGAATAAAGCATTGCAGTAAATTGCGCTATTAAATCTAACATATTTGATCATATCACGTCAAACCATTCTCAAATTGTTAATGTTAACAATATCACAATTGGGTGAATCTCCAGTTGTCATTGGTGATTGTGAATCTTTCTGGATCCGCCATCAAATTAATGTTTAATTATATCAAGTGCTGTGAGAAAAGGCTATAAATCTCCACCTCCATCATCCTCATCTCTAAATATAGCCGTACTAGCCGAGACTCTCTCCTTTAAGTGTACAGATGTGACATAATGATGCAAAGACATGCTCAAATTTCCCTACTAAAATCCACCAGCACCACTGGAATTAAAATATTATTACAAGCTTAACTCTTTGAATTCGAGCTACGGCAAGCAGATAGTTTTGAACACTGGCTGGTTATGAAATTGCTCAAATTTATTTTGGATCATTTTTAACCCCAAAAAAAGTTATCGACTGGGAGCTTTAAATCATTCACATCAATGCAACAATAAAATTCATTAATAATCAGTATTCATCTTCATTTATGTCACACCAGTCTTTCTGATACAGTGTATGTAGGAAACACCATGATGGGTAGAACATTATAGACAATTTACTACAGGGGAAATAACCCCAGATGGCAAAATCCAGCGGTGAGACATAATTATTGTTGCATAAACTTTGGCCTCAGATACTGTACATAATGAAGATCTAGTAGACTCAACTAGTGTATAAATATCTGAGAGTGGAACACATGAAAGCATCATTTGGACAATCACACAACTCATCAGTCTTATCTTAGTGAAACAACAGGGTTTTTTTTTAAACTACAAAACAAACAATGACTACACAGAATTCTTTGAGCTGAACAACATCTCCTGATCTTTCCTGATCTTTCTCCGAATAATCTCAGGCAGCCTTGCATGTAAGGCTCTTAATAAACTCAGTCATAGCAACATTCAAATGAGACAATTAGCATTACAAGTTTTTGAACTACAGTGTTTGTGCTTTTACAACATGCCACACTAAGAGTCATCCTGCATCATATTCAAAAAGTCCTGATTGGGTTCTCCAAAGATGAAGAACTCAACTTAAACAGGAAGAAATGGCACGGTTGATGGAAGTAACGTATCAGGGTTCTCATGGGCAAGAATGATTATTAGCAGCAAGCTCTTCTGGAGGCTGCCCAATGGAAAATGGACAGGCAGTGGAGGTGAACTTGGGCAGATTATGGGACAGATCTGAAACCATTAGGGAGTTGCTGCTGTCCTCGGCCAGTCTTCATCTTCTCAGCCTTCTTAGAGGTGGCTGTTACTAGCCTCCAACTCTTCAATCTTGTCCAACGCAGATCGTAACTGCCCATGAAGCAAAGTTGAGCAAGTCATTCATTTTATTATAAGACATATAAGTAGGACTGGTATTTTGATGAAAGCAGTGCTATTGGGCTATTGTACCTCTGCTGCATTTTGCGTTCTTCAGCTTTGAGTTCGTCTTCCACCTTCTCTGAATTTTCAGATGCAGCTCTCGTACCGGGTCACCTGACCCTCAAGCCTTGTGACCTACAAAATGAGTTTCAATTAAAACCGCTGCAAATTTTAATTCACTTTTTCATATTTTAAGAAGAGTAAAATGTGTTAAAAATGTCAAAGAAAAATATATATATATATATTAAAAGAACTTACATTCTGTTCAAGTGCTGTGATTTCTTGCTCTGATTTGAGCAAGTTTAAATTTGAAGGTCATTGACTCGCCTGTTGGCATCCCTGAAACAAGGAACAATTGCACATTCAGGGTAAGTCTTTGAAACTTTCCTTCAGCTCAAAAAATGTCAAAAGATTTTAACAGGTTTGGTTCATAGTTCAAAAAAAGTATGACTCACCGCTGAGGATGAGAGTCATACTTTCTTGAACTATGAACCAAACTGTTAAAAAATCTTTTACATTTCTTGAGCTGAAGGAAAGTTCAGAAAACTTTTACCTGAACCTGATTGATAAGAGTGCAGGCATTTCCTTACTCTGTATATCCATGATGTTAGAGTCAGCACCATTTGCCAGCACATCCCCCTGTGGGCTGGATGTGTCCTCCATGCCATTATCCTGCTTCTTCTGCTCAATTTGACCTTTCAATCTCTTAACCTGAAAAAAAAATACATGCATGTGATGGCACTAAATGAGGACAAAGCGAGTGTGAAGCAAGCAACTGCCAATATACGCACCTGCTCTATTAAGTTCTCCTCCTCTCATCAACCAGTTTTCGCAACGACTTTCTGAAAGCATGTGCAACATATTGAGTATAAGACAACAACAAATTTCTCTCATTTTCCTGCAGTTTTTGTTGTGGGGAGAGATATGATAACACCTTAGGGCACTTACATTTATTTACATGATTCATTTAGCTGACGCTTTCATCCAAAGTGACTTACAAATGCTATATATATGTCAGAGGTCACACACCTCTGGAGGAGCTAGGGGTTAAGTGTCTTGCTCAGGGAACACATTGGTGTCTCTCAGTGCATTTGAACCCTGGGTCTCTCACACCAAAGGCATGTGTCTTATCCACTGCACCATCACCACCCCATACTTAAACTCACATTTTTTAACAAATCTGAATAAAATGTAAAAACCAAAAAGTATTCAGCAATAATAAAATACATTCAGGTCTTAAAACACACCAAGGTTAGACAGAAAGCGATTCACATACCAGGGATGGAAGGAGCCAAATGCATGGAGGGGAGGAGTCAGGGCATGCAAAAGTGAGGCTACCCTATGCTGGGATGTGAAGGATGAGGATGGGACAACATGCAGGAACTCAAGTGACCTCAGCCTAATGCAGCCAGTTTTTCTTCAGCATTCACTCAACTGTACAGCTACTGTATTACATGTCAGTATTTTCCATGATTTTGAGCTTATGCAAATGAGTGTGATGTGGCATCAAATAAAACTCCCTAAAAGTCATGACCCAAAAAATAAACCTTGATTAGTTTCTTTTGTATATTTTGTATATCTGAAAGTTAAATTAATGTCCTCTGATATTAAATGTCCTACTGCACCATTATATAAAAAGTATTCAGTTAGCTGGAAAATTAAAATGATAAAGGATTTAACTGTAACACAATTCAACAACAATAGTTTAAAATATTCTATTTTTAATTTATTCATTTAAGTTGAACATAGATGTTCATTTAACATACATGTTTCAAGTGTTGTGTTCATATGTTCAACACAATCTTCACTAAGCAGAGTTAAAATGAAATATTTGTTGTTTTTTAATCATATCTCCCAATACAAAGTGCACTCCTTAAAGGAATGTTTAATAGGGTTGGCACACAATAAAAAAAAAATTATTTACCACCAATTTAACAACATACAATTGAAGGGAAAAAAAAAAACTGCAAATCATGACCATAGCATAGACAGAAAGATGGCAGTTTCCAAAACAAAATATAATACTATCATCACATATTCTTAAAAAAAAAACATTTTATTCATGATTATGTAAAATCTTCTAAATAAATACTACCGCATTACACCCATCACCGCTAGCATTAATGTTCTTTTGTTTGTTTTTAATTTGAACTTTATTTGAAAATCTCCAGATTTCATTCAGCATTGCTATTCATGATGTGAAATATTCATGTATAGAAAATGTGCTCTGCTGAAACAGTTGTGTCTGACTGATAATCTGGCTTGACTCATAACTTTGGCTCTCCAAAGGTCCATAAGTAATGTTTCATAAAACAATTCCATTAGGACCTAACAAGCGCCTAATGTTAACTGTTGAATTGGACAATCTGGCAACATCCTCTGTATTAAGACATTTTAACATTCTTCTTTCCCCTTGCCCTTTTCCCTTCTCCCTTCTCCACTTTTTTAGCTCTTAGTATCATTTTCCTCTTGTCGATATCCTGTGGCTCCCTTCTTCAGAAAACAATATTTGATGACCTTGTTTTTCATGGTGAATGGGATCTATCGATCTCTTTGCCTACATCTCTCCGCTCTCCATCTTCCTAACGAGTTCCTCCATTAACCCCTGCGCCACTCGAGTGTCTCATTCTCTGATGGCTGCTGACTTGCTCCTCAAAATGCATGAGGTTTGTCATCCCTGCCTGACCATTAGGTCTGACTTCACCTGTTTGGTTTGACGGTTTTCTTCTGTTAAACATCTTTTCTACATCTGTTGCTGTTTGTGTTTTTTTCTGCGGCATGTCCTTCATCTTTATGCTCCATTGTCATTGATTCCTTATTTGCGTGTTCCATATGTTTATCTTCTTGAATCTGGTCCTCATCCTTGACATCTCCTTTGGTATTCATGGCTTGCTCTTGTGCACTCTCTTTTAAACAATGAGTCTTCACTTGAATGCTTAGGTCTTTAAAAGGGCACCTATGATGCTTCAAGATCCATTTCATCAAAATCAAATGATTCTTTCGTCTTCTCACCATCATCTATTTCCTTGAACTCTTGAAGAACCACGTCTGATACTTTATTTGAGGGTCAGCCTCACCTTCAGGCAGTTCCACAAGCAATATGTAACTGAACCAAGTACATTTGCAAAAAAAAAAAAAAA